>JAJMAB010000138.1:0-24826 GCA_030564825.1 Ogataea sithepensis | reverse complement strand
AGGCACCAACCACAGTCTAGACAGCCGTCAACGTATCCCATGAAGTCGGAATTTTCGTCACACAAACATTCTTCGTCGTAGTCAGCGTCACTAGATCCATCTGGAGAACATGCTCTAGCAGCTAGAATCATGTAGCCACAGGAGGCGTGACAGTTAACAGAAGTGGTTGTAGCAGTAGATGACGATGATAGGTCTGCCGTTGTTGATGATGATGAAGGAGGAGCAGTCACCACCGAAGATGACGAGGTAACCACTGAAGATGAGACGGAAGAAGATGAAGATGAGACGGAAGAAGCAAAGAATGAATATGATGATGATGATGATGATGATGATGATGATGATGATGAGGATGATGATGATGAGGATGATGATGATGATGAGGATGATGATGAGGAGGAGGAGGAGGAGGAACTAACAACAGATGACGATGCGCTAACCACTGAAGATGATGATAATGGTGCAGACGATGATGAGTATGGCACATAAGGCGAAGATGACGAAGCAATGGAAGACGGTATTGTACTTGAAGCGCTTCCTGGGACATAAACGGTAACAAAGTTTGTATAATGCATAAAAGTGGTTGTAGTCGAACCAGCACTTTTCTTAACAGTATTGACCCATCTGAAAACACCGTTGACACTAGTACTGTATATGCTTGATGTGGTACTGGCTGTGTTGTCGGAAAACGTGGATGTGACTGTGGATTCGTCCATAGAAACTCTCTTAATCCAATAGCCGTAGCTCTTGGTTCCTGTGTAAGGACCAGTATAAATATAGCCTGTTTTGCCACGGAACTGAGTGCTGGACTTGGTCAAAGTGAAAACATTCGAAAGAGTCATTGATGATTCAACATGAACTGTGACTGAGGTACCAGAGACAACCGTGGTCGTAGTTGTTGGTGATGATCCTGTAGCAAAGGAATAAACGGCATTTGAAGTGGAAGCAGTCACTGTGGAACCACAAGAAGATCCTGATGATAGTTGATAAACGTATTCTGCAATGTCAACGGCTTCAGAACCATCGAAGGAAACCTTGGCTTCAAACGAAGAACCCATATTTGGCTTACCAGAAATCAATCTGATTGGATAGTACTGGCCTTCTTCTAGATACATAATAGCAAAAGCGGTGGAGAAATCAATACCATCAAAGTATGAGGTTGCAGCACAACTGAAGTCCCATGCTAGATCCTCAGATAGCTGCAAATTACCACAACAATCCAAACCGGCACCTGAACCCAAGAAGAGAATACCAGCACCAGCTGTGAAAACTTCGAAGGTTGCAAGTCCTGTAGATGGTGCTCTGAAGTAACCAGTCAATTCCAAAGTATATTCTGAACCGGAGTAAGTCATGGTATCATAGAACGTTGAAATGGTATATGAGCTGTTATAATGGTAGTCACCTTGATCGTTGAAATGTATTGCATTTGCAGTGATACCGGTCGCAGAGCTCACTAAACCAGTTGCATACTCGGAACCAAAAGCAGTCACGGACAAAGGGTTTGTTGGGAAACCACTGAACAATCTTGCACTGAAACCAGGGATTAGGGAACCATCAAAGGAACAACCTTTGTTGACATTATGGAACTTGTTATCATCTGGTAAAAAGTATGTTAAAGCTGTGGTAGTAGAAGAAGAAGAAGATGATGATGATGATGATGATGATGATAATGATGATGATGATGATGATGATGATGATGATGATGATGATGATGATGATGATGATGATGATGATGATGATGATGATGATGATGATGATGATGATGATGATGATGATGATGATGATGATGATGATGATGATGATGATGATGATGATGATGATGATGATGATGATGAGGAGGAGGAGGAGGAGGAGGAGATTATGGAGGAAGTACTAATTGGAGAAGAAACTGATGTAGTTGCGGATGACGAATTTGTGCTCACAGCTGTAGATGGGGCGCATTCAGTACCTGTTGGGTCGGTTGGTAAAGAACATTCAGCTAAAGCCGAAGTTAAATATTCACCGTAGTCATCCCATAGACACCAGCCACATTCCAAACAAGCATCTTGGTAACTCAAGAAAGCGGAACCTTCGTCACAAAGACAGCTTTCTGAGTAGTCGGAGTCGCTGTTCCCGTCTGGGGAGCAAGCTCTAGCAGCAAGAATCATGTAACCACAGGAAGCATGGCATGCATATGAGGCAGCAGCGTTGGGACTAGGTAAACCATTTGCTTCGGCAAAGGCCTCTGGGTTGGACAATGCAATCGGCGATGCTAATACATGATTAACAGCCAAAGCTAAAGGGATAATAGCTTTGTTTGCAAATCTCATGTTGAATTAAAGAAAGAATTCTTAAGGAAACGAGTGTATGGGAGTGGGGAACTCTTTTTTATTCAATAAAATCTGTAGAGGGGGGAGAGGGGGAAAAAACACAAATAAATTTTGTTCCAGTTTACCAAATTACCAGGAATTACTACCTTTTTATATCAATGGAGGTACCCTGTAAACTCTTCATTAATGCAAGAGTGATTTTAAAAGTACTTGATTTTGAAAGTTGTAAAAATTGATTTATAATATATGATCATCTACTACGAAAGCTGGCTTAAATACTGCATGAGCCTCATGCAGCTTTTTTTCCCTTCTTAAATTTCTCTCGATCATGTTCATGTATAGGCCGAGTACCGGAAGTAGAACACGGTATAGGACGTGCCACCTACCACTGAAAGTAAAACACACGAGTAATAAAACTGAAAATCGGTAAATGTCCGTTGCATCAATTTTGTTGCCGATAGTACACATTGTTCGACAAATTGTTTTAGAATATATAATATATATGTAATTCCAATTTGGGATCGACTATCACTGCTGTTTACGCGGCACATCATATTTATATATATAATATATATGGTAGCAGCGGAGTCAAACGAATGTGAATGAATAAAAACTCGAGAATCAAAATTTAATATATATAACTTAAAAATTAGGTGTAGAGCAGCCAATTCAGCAGTAGTAATTCGTATACTGGATGGGGAGAACTCAGCATTTGCCGCGGGGCAGGCACTATACAGTATAAGCCCCTAATTTTCCTGGAAAGCCAAATAAGCCAATGACTTCGAAGTTCAGATGGTAAATATGAAGCAATTATACTTATATTATATGTATATATATATATATGTTATAAAGAATATTGGGTCAACATGGTCTCATTCTCAACTGATTTCCAGTTCATAGTATAATCCTACCCGATAGTGGAGATTAGATAGAATCGATACCCGTTGAAAGATTCGAGCTGTACATACAATTTTTTGGTTTCAATCGTTGATTGCCTGGAGTATATGCATATATACAAATTTATAATTAGTCGGAGCGACCTTCCAAAACTTAAATTTGATAGTTAGAGATCGATATATTATATTATAGCGTTGTCGTTATGACAACTGTGCGGCGTGAAAACAAGCTTCGTTGGACTTCTCGTAAAGTTGTTTTGGAGAACTTTGTTGTTTTTTTTTTCATGTAGCTAACAAGTCGACTTTGCTATAGGCATGGCTATGTATATATATATATATATATATATAGTTTATATATTGTAATCATAAGTGCATGTAACAGTCACATACAATTTCGTATGTACATGGCTTCAACGAGATTGTATAAACATCTGAAACCTATTGATTGATTGTTATAAATTGTTGCACTGTTACGGCGTTGAACACAACATGTTATATATATAAGCGCGTATACTTTGGTGGAGAGTCTTTGACATCGATCGTCACATGGCTGCCTCCAATGCTAAGACCAAGACCCCAGATATGCGTGCGTGCACTTGGCGGCGGCGATTACGCAGATGGCCTTAGTCCTTCCTGCATGCAGCAATCGGGCAGGCGCCTACCACGTGAGAACCGGTGCGTGCCTGGCTTTAACATGCTGCTAAATTATATATACAACTATTGGAGCTATATTTGGACAAGGTGATCGATGCTCCCCGACCCGTTTCTACTACTCATTAGAGGTTCACGTTCCCTTAAATTATATTAAAAACAGAGTAAAAAGGGTTTACGATCTTGAAAAACTTAAATAGTATATATAAGAGAATCTGCAGATTCGATTCGAAACAAGATCCCAAGAAAGATGGTTAATCTCCATGTGCAAATGATCTTCCTCGAAGTCAGTTTGAGCTTTACACAAAGTAAACCTAGGGAGGTATTGGCACGCTTAAAAGGTATCAAAATGCTTTTATTGGACGGCTAATTAGCTGTACTTTTATTGGACCGTTTCTCCATGCCATAAGACGGATTCAGACTTTATTGTAAGAATGACATTTACTACAGTGGCTATATATAATATATATTATATATATATATATAAGAACCTTAATTTTCTGATAAGGATCTTTGGTGAGTATATCCTTAGTAATTAGCACACTAAATTTACGTTCTCTTTTAATATAAATTCTCCATAATATGTTATATATAACCACTTCATCTCGCACCCGAAATTTAGCATGATATGCGGGTCCAGCTCAAATTGACCTCTATTTAATTTGGAAGCAACAAGAACAATTTATTAGTTGCAAGTTTAAACATTGAAGAGAACCTTTAAGATTTATACAAGAAGTGATCTCTCGATCATATATGTATATATATATATATATATATATATATTAGGTTATAGCACTTGCCGTTAACCTACAGTAAAGTTCGAGCTTGAGATACAATCTATAGAATATTCTATGGTAACAAGATTATAGTTTACCTACCGCTGTATAATCTGAATTATCATTACAAATTCTTTGGATCGTAAAAATTCTAAAGATCACAACCAAAATAAATCTAGATTTCACTCTTGAGTATATATATATACACCAGATGAAATCAAGTTAGACAGAAGACGATTACTATAGAGAACGAACGGTAAATATAATGGCTGACGATAAATTTTGTTAGAGCTTAACTATGGGGGGGATATCAACAGGTTTTATGATTATCGCTAGCTGCACTTATACTTATACTAACACCTGCCGAACCTGCCTTCATCGACTGTATATTATCTTAAAGATCAAAAAGGGTCCAAAACAATTCTGAATAGAAAAGACCCGATTTGGCACTTTCCCGGCATCTCCGAGGTGGCCTGTACGCAGATCTCTCTTCAGTGCGAGCGAGCAACACAATGTATGTGCATGAACAGTTTTTTGTATATGCATGTTAATCTCTACGGGCCTAAAAATCTAGATGTAACCGAGATATATATATTTATCGTATAGCTTGGAAATTTATCTGCCGCAGTTCTGTATGGGGCTATCTGCCATACACAAACTTTGGATTTTATCAACTACAATTTAAAGTCGCCACACCACTTCCTTGTTTTGCAACACGCTCTGCCCTTTGTGGAACTTGCATGGGCAATGTAATATTGAATACGGGTAGTAGCAGCTCGTGCTCGTAGGCATGGTAGTAGGGGTACCCGGCGGGCACTGGCCCACTGGGCACTGGGCACTGGGCACTAGGCAATCCTATGAAACTACATGCTGTATAAATTATGATATGAAAATGCTAGTCTACTATACATATACCGAAGACGTAATAAATTTTGAACTCCTCTTTCCAGCCATCGCCATGTGCCGATCAGGTGTTGCTCAAGATATAAACGCGACGTTTCTTAAAGATATTGCTCAAAAATCTTGCTATTGGTAGTAGTTCGTAACTTTCCTGTGATCAGCAATTTTTGATTTAAATTATACTGGGCTGTGAGACGTCTACAATAGATCGATCGATATAATTTATATATTGTATTGCCTATATATTATGTATATATAATAAATTTATAATCAGTGTGTGAGAATGCGTTTGTTAGGTAAAAGACGGTATACCCTTTGAACCCTGTTTTTCAACGACGGTAAGTCCTCGTAGATGAGTGCATGCAATATCTTACCCGCCACACCTTGATTTTCTACTAATTTATACTTTATGTGAAAATATATTATATATATATATATATGTAGCTTGACAGAAAGATCAAAATAATTGTAATACGTTATATTTAAGATAAATTCATCGTTTTAAAAAAATAATTATTTATATCGACAATGAATGCTATACATGATAAATGGATATATATGGAAATAACAAAGAAAAAAAAAACAGATCCCACCGTCTATAACAACGAAACAATTTATAGTCTACAACTTGGCTTCAACAATCAAATCATCATCCAAATACTCTTTTAAAATCTTTGCAGTTGGTGCTGTAGTCAATGGAATCTCACACTTCCATTCACCAATCTGCTCAACGACAACATCTTCTCCCTTCTCTCCATTGGCAATTGTGGTGTAATCTTGAGAGAGTTCAGACAACACATAAGAAACCAACTCTTTAGAATACTTGAAACCTGGAATGTTCTTTTGGAATTTCTCATCGTTGATGATACTCATCAATAATTCCTCATCGATATTGATGTCCTCATCTTCGGAAGAATATTTGGAATCAATGATCGACTCCAGCACCACCGAATTCACTTCCAAGTCGTCAAATTCTGGATAGTCGTACATGAAATTGCTTAACGAATGAGTCAAAATAGTCTTTTGCGATTGCTTTGGAATAACTTGGCTTTGCAAATGGACGGTCAAATTACCGTGATTATCGCTGTTCAAGATATAGTTGTTATAATACGATATGACTTCATCCAACTTCAATGATCTCAAAATCTCAACGTCAATCTCACGCCTATCAAAGTCATATAAACCAGTAGCAATACGGTGCCAGAATCTGGTTCTCTCCTCTTTCAAGTTCTTCACCTTCTGCAACTTCTTAGCAATCACAGCCTCAACTTGCTTGTTGAATTCCTCTGGGGACATCGTGTCAAACTTGTGCTTCATCTTGATCAAAAACTTTTCAATTCTGGTTGACAAATATTTCGTCGATCTTTCACTTTGTACCAACAATCTTAAACCAAAAGTAGTTCTAGTTTCTCTTAGTCCGGAGAAAACAACGTAACCTAATTGCTCTCTGGTTCTCAATCTATTGAAAAATGGTTCGTGTAAGATTTGAGCGACCAATTCAGCCAACACTCTATCTTTCTCTTGCACGATCTCACCCAATTGCAGGAATATCTCTATACAGGAGTTGATATTCTTAGGATCGTCGTTTGGTTTGATAAAATGGAATTTCTTAGCGTTGGGCAAGTTTAACGATCTTCCCCTAGTAAATTGAGAATCGGTTAAAGTGATCGAAGACTCCAATTTTGACTCGATCAACTGTGTCAATTCGATGGCTTGCCCTTTGGTGTAGTTACCAACAAACAAGGATTCGACAAAACATGAACTGAACAAGTTCGAAACAAAACTCTTTAACGATCTAAAAGTGACAGCATCAAAACAAGCGATTTGATCGTCCGTCAGCCAAGATCCTTCGTTGATCAGACTAGAAATTATTGGACCAACTTGGTTGTATGGAACCGAATAACCGAAATTTTTCAAGTTTCTCAACATCTTCTCTCTAATAACGTTGAATCTCTTCGTTCTCATTTCGTCCCAATAGGAATCTTCAATTGCGAAATTGATCATGGTTCCCACCAATCTATCTAACAATCTATCCAACTTGTGGGAAAAACCATTGATTTCTAAACTCATTCCTTCTCTAGCAATGTTGAAACTGTGTCTTAACCCAGCCATAGATGCCAAATATGAGACGCTGTTCAATTCATCGTCCAGTAATTCGATGAAAAGAGCCAACAACACAGAATTCAACGGGGTCGTGGTGGAACCTGGCAAGTTGAATTTCAGTGTCACTGCAGATCTTGGACCACCCAATTTGGTATTCACTTTGTACCACACTTTAGAGTTCTTGTTGATTTTGATTAAACGTGGGTACACGATCTTGGATGATTCGTCCCTTGGCTTCTCAACCAAGTTGAAGTCGGTTGCCAAAAAGTCATTTTTTTCCGGCAAAGCGTAATCGTCATCCAACAACTGTGTTGAATGAAAGATCTCCTTCAGTTGTTCCATCAACTTGCTGTCAAGCTTCTCTTTCTTGTATTCGGTACCGTACCATCTCTCTTTCAAAATATCTGCAGTGTCATCGAACGGTTCTTTAGCAACGAGCATGGCCCTGAAGTTTGATGGGTTGATGAAAGATAAAAATTTGCTGATATCATCAGGTCTATAGTCTCTAACAATGGTGATACTCAACAGATTTTCCGGTGGGATCGTGGAAATGGCAGGCTTGGTACCAACATTTGATAACGGATCGACCGATTGTGTGTCGTAGTAATTTAGAATGTGCAAACTACCAGCCAAATTAGAAGCGGTACTACTAGCACCACCTTTTTGTCTAAACTTGAAACTCGAGATGGATTCCTTATGAATTTCTTCAAAGATCCATTGTTGAGGACCTTCGATCTGTAACATCTTAGCGTATTTGAAAACGTCAACGATGATCTCTTGGTAATGTTCCAAACCTTTTGGGGTCAGCTCAACTTCAATGACAAACTGAGAGAACCCAGACGAGACGTTGACGCTACCACAGCTCAATCCGTTGGCCCAACCTTTTCTCTTGAAGTTGAATAGCAAAGAACCTTTCGATTCGTGTCCAAATAAATGGGACAAGTAAGACGATGGAGCGGATTGCCAATATGGGGAGTTGTCAGGCATCGGGAATGCCAACTGTAAGGATCTTGTTTCCATGATTGGTTTAGCTTTAATCAAAGCACCATTGAAGCTGTCCGCTTTAAAAGGTGTCTCTGTATAGAAAGGTGGCTGTAATTCTTTGTTAGCAACGTTGGAAAACATGTCAACGGCCCAATCTTGTAAAACGTCCAAGTCCTCGTTTGATAGAATGACTAACTTCATCAAATTTGAGGAATAATTTTGGCTGTGAAACTTCAACAATTCAGCTCTAACGTCGAGTCCTTTCTTCAACGGTTCGTCACCTAAAGTCTCTTTATTACCTGTAGAGAATCCATTGTAAGGGTGATCTGGATTGGTGAGGGATTTGGTCAACTGGTACAATCTCCAATTGTCGTTCTGCAAGTTCTTTTTGTTTTCTGAGTCGACAGCATTGATTTCTCTATCTTTACAACTTGGATCGAACAATGGGCTTATGAAGAATTGAGAAAATCTATCCAATGCACCTTCCATAGCATCGTTCTTAACTTCGAAATAGTAATTTGTATGTTGAGCAGAGGTGAAAGCATTACTGAAACCAGAGTTCTTGGACAAGTAGGAACTGTATTCATTTTCAGAAGGATACTTCTCAGTACCCATGAACAACAAATGTTCACAGAAATGTGCCAAACCGGGTAGGTCTTTAGGATCCTGGAAAGCGCCAACGTTGACATCCAAAGCGGCAGCAGATTTGTCTGTGGAAGGATCGGAGATGAGAAGAGCCGTTAACTCGTTCGACAACTGGATCAGTCTATAATCACGGTTGTCGATATCCGGTTTCTGGATACTATCGGAGATCACTTTGTAAGATGCGGGGCCAACCAAAGGCATCGAGGAATATTTTCTTCTGTTAGCAAGCGAGTTTGATAGGGAAAGGCCTAAAAGTAAGAAGAAGAAGAATTAAAAGAGTTAGTATCAAGATGAGAAGTGAACTTTATTTCTAAAATTAAAGTGGCAAATTGTAAGTTGATCAACAAGAAGAATCGATAGTGGAGGAGTAACGTGTGGAGCACACCTCGGAGTTACAAAGTGTGCTAGAAAGGTGGGATTATCGAAGAGGTAACTCCAGCCTATCGGGGAACTTGGAGATGCAATCTGGGCACATGGCAGATGATGTTGTACTGAAAAGGTATACTTACCGTTCTGCGATGGGAGAATGGGGACAAACCTCTGGGCTTTGCAATACCTTAGCAGAGAGGACATGTATATCGACACTGGGTCTTTGTTTGTAAGGGGAAGAGAGTTTCATATCGACTCTCCTTCTAGCCAGCCTCCAGGGTGACAAACCTTCAACTCCACCTTGGTCCCTGGCTCTCGCAGTTGGAGAATCGAGATCCACCCACCGCTGTCTGCGTCACCCGCAGCACAGTCGCCTGCCTGGCCTGCCGCCTCCCCCAATTTCCCAATCTCCGCGTCCGGGCGGCGGGCGGAGCAACAAATTGTTGTTATGTCACTGTGTATGTAATGGGTTTTGCCACTGTCTCCGGGTCCCCGGAGGCTGGAGCGTCGCGGAGAAGTTCAGAACTCAGAACTAGAAGTTAGAACTTATAATTTGTTACATACAACTACAAGTGCTCACATAGCCGTCGCGTCGGCCCGTGTTTACCCCGCGGAAAACTACAGCCGCATAATAAAAAGGGAAAAGGAAAAAACCCCACATCCTGATCTACATTTATATTATATGTAGTATCAATAATACATATATATATATATCGATGTTTCAAGGGTCCAGTTGCCCTATTGTATCGAAGATTCTTTGCATGTTTCTGCAAATTTGTTTCTTCCTTTTTCTTCAAAGATATATTATTTTGTTTTATGTTAATTCTTATATACACGCGATTTCAATAGAACTGGATCGAGCTCCCTCGTTCCATCACAACTCGGAGATAAATGAATGAAGATAGAAACCACCACAATTGCCGATGTCAGACAATACCCTCAACCAACAACAATCTTTTTTGAATCAAAGCTGACAAGGTAGAGCTTTGATAATACCAGATTAATAGAACAATCGACAAGATGATGGATAGCGAAACAATCTGAAAGCAAGAAAATAAAAAATAAAAAACAGAAATGAGCCAGAATTGGATTGAAAGAGGGAAAAGGTAAAGTCGCTATTCAAACTTGGTCGTCATCAAATACCCATTTGGAATTCAATGGATTGGAAGGAGCAGTTGCACAATACGCCTGATCGCCTTCGGGTCTTGAATTTATGAGGTTCCCTGATAGCATACTTTGGATACTCAATGCCACCGTATGTAGCGTGTTTGCCGGTGTCCAACCATCGTACAAGATGTTTAAACATATATGTCCATTCGAATAAACGTGTGGATGCATGGGGATCTTGAATTTTTGTTTTGTATGTTGATCTTCTGTTATGAATTGTACTTGAGGTGGTTTGAACGGATACTCCGAATCGATCTTAAATCGTAATCGATAAGTGTCTTCCAAAGGGTATATCTTTTCGTTACCTTCAATCTTTAGATCTATGTATAATAACTCCAACGAATCAGTCGGTTGGGACAATTTAACTGTTGGTGTTGATTGGAACTTCAACAGTTCTTTGCTGATTCTGTTTGTTGAAATGGGAGCCATCGAATAATATCGAAGTAATGTTTGTTTCTTCTTTCTCCTCTCCGATCCAACCGTATTTCTGTGTCAAAATATCAAAATCAATATCTTTTATGATTCAAATTTGATAAATAATTGATTAATCTTAGAGAGCGTTAGAATCGGTGGTCAAGTAGCAAATCCGAATCGGAAAAAAAAATAGAAGATTAAGTAGCAGGAACGGTAGAAAAAAGAGTTTCACTCGAAAGACTAAGTTTCTATGTTTTCCAATTGAATCAATTGATCAATTTATATAAAGAGTCAACTAGCTGTATCTATAAGAAGGGAAAAGAAAAAAGACAGACGTTTCAATTAAACGAAAAAAAAGGTAGCCTGACCTATCTATATAGAGAGAGTGTTTGCTCATGTATGTATAGAAGTGGCTAAGAGAAAGGAAAAAAATGCACAAGTGCATAATCAAAAAGTTCTTTAGCTGACAATTAAAAGTCCGCGCTGCGAGAAAAAAACAAGCAAAAAGAACCACACCGAACAATCTGTGGCCAGTCGCACCGCGCACGCGAAACAGAAAGGACGGGCCGGCGAAGCCAGGGGGCAGCGCCAGTCCAATGCTAACTGCTCCCCCCGGTGCCACTGGGACTGCCCGGCAAGAAAGCAAGAAAGCAAGCAAGCAAGCAAGGAATTGCCCCAGGACGCCAGTGCCACTGCCAGCCGCCAGGGCCCAGGGGAACACAGAAGGAGGACCCTTTGGGATGCGGAAGCTTCTATTTGATATCAATCTACTACATTTTTTTGGATCGACTACCCATACTATGGCTGGTATAGTTATATATATATTTACATGTTTATATATATCTATATAAATCTATGTACAAGGGATGTATTTATATCTCACTGGAGTTTCCTTCTTTCCCCCGTATGTATGAAGGCCTCTTATAGTTGTGTGCGATAAGGCAAACTGTCTTCTGATAATTATTTTTTGTTGTTAATTTGTAATGAACAGTGGTACCACTTTGCTTCCTTCCTCCTACACTATTTTCTTCTACCCAAATAAGGCGGTTCCGTCTATAGCCATTTGTCGATTTATAGACGAAAGAAGGTGATCAATCTTTCTCGGCCGGGCCGTTGCCAGTTGATTCCACGTGACAGGTGACTGGTCTTCCCTACTGCTACCACCCTCTTTTAACTCTGCCCATTCACTGGTATTCGGTTTAACAGTTGTGCAAGGAAGCATCACCAAACTAGTTTTGTGTAAATCTGTTGCCTTTTTAAAAAAATTTGTTGTTGTTGTTAAAATCTACATTTGCGTTTTGTTTCAAAATTTGGAAGTCAAAAGCAAATGTCCCATTTAACATTTCTAAATCTGAGAAATTCTCAGAGAAATGGAACGAAAGTGGTATATTTCAGGCACGATAAACGGCTTACGAAACCGTTCAAGAGTTCTGATCATTAAATTGATTGAGAATGAACATTTCCAAGTTCTCCACTTCATTCAATTAAAAGGGGAACAAGAAAACAAAAGCCATTTAAAAGGGAAAATTAAACCTCGAGATGGAAATGTGCTACACACCCCTACATAACAACCAACAACACAATACATGTCGCACACCGGGCTCACCCGGCCCAGCCACTGCCCCAGTGGCGAGCCGCCAGCCAGCCCAGGTGTCTCGATTCAGGAGGAGGCTGCTATAAATAGCAGCGGGCCAATCAGATTAGGCGCACACCAATTACAATTTACCAGCGCGCCGCACGAATCTCACAGCCCAGCGAGAAATTGCAAAAAATTCCCCCGGCAAACGTAAACAAACAATCGATTCCATTCTAATGGTTTCAAGCTGCTTAATTCTTTCAGCTGCTTACCTTGCAGTCCTTGCTTTGTGTGTCAGACCTGGCTGGGTCTCCTAATTGTTGTTCTTTTTTTTTCTTTCTTTAATTTTTACTTTCTTTTCTAACAACCTTTACTTTCTTTTACGACCTACTTGATTTCTTTATATTCAATTACAATTAAACATCGTTACTAACAAAAATGAGATCCTTCGCTTTTACTCTTGCTTTGATTGTTTCTTCATTCGTTGCCCCAACCGTGGCCACCCCACCAGCATGCTTGTTGGCCTGTGCTTCCTCCGTTGTTAAATCATCCTCTCAATGTTCAGCTTTGAACGAAATTGCATGTGTTTGTGAAAACGAATCCGATGCTATGAAGGAATGTTTGGAAAAGACTTGTCCAAATGACTTGAGCGATACTGCTTACTCTTACTTCGAAGATATCTGTGATTCCGTCGGTGCTCAAGCTAAGAAATCATCATCTTCTTCTGCTGCTTCCTCGTCATCTTCATCAGCTGCTCCATCCTCTTCCTCATCATCTGCAGCTTCCTCCTCATCCTCCTCTTCTTCATCCTCATCTTCATCATCATCATCATCTGCTGCTACTTCTTCATCTTCAGTTGCCACTTCAACTTCGTCAGCTGAACCATCATCTACTGAAGCATCCTCCACCTCCTCCACTTCTACTACTTCATCTACCCTAGTTTCTTCTTCAGTTGCTACTACTTCAGCTACATCTTCCACTCCAGTTGTCACCACTGTTACCGACGGTGCTGCTAATTTGATTGCCAACGGTGCTGGTGTCTTGGGTGCCGGTGCTTTGTTGATGGGTCTATTCTAAATTGAATAAAATGATGATTTACAATTTTTACAATTGTTTCTAGCAACTTTTGATTTTTTTACATTTGTCTAACTTAGAATTTTTGACTTTTATCGTTTTCCCTCTTTTTATGATCACTTGCTGGTTTTTCATTTTATTTATAGCCTCGATTCGAGGTATGCTGCTACCAAACCTTAATTTAATAAACAAGCTTCTCCTCCAAAAGAAATTACTACCAAAGCAAAAGCCAAAACCAAAACCAACGACCCCGAGTAATCCCTCCTTCAAAGCAACAGAGTTAGTGTATATATAATATGATATATATATAGAATTAGTACCCCTTAAACGACGAAAAAAAGTCTCGGTAACCGTGGAGGTAATTGGGAGCGAAATTTAGCTAAGCAGGCCGCTAATTGATAACGTCATCTTGTACGTACACTTCACCTCCCACCAACGTCTGCCCAAACAGGCAAATAGTCGCGTCTCTTGTCACGCATACATTAAATTTATAGATTTTGAAGCTGCACCATGTTTCTCTGTGTTTACGCTTTTGGCCTTTGAGCGTGTTCTACAATTTGCATAGAGCCAAATATATATATATATATCTCTATGAGCCACATTACCAGTTAGAACCTACATATATATATATATATATAGATATATATAATCAACAGAAGCGTGTTTTCTTGTACAATAGTTGATCCTTGCAAAAGTTCGGGAATAACCATATATATCAAACAGACACAAGATGCTTGACACGTTGCCGGTCGAACAATACAAATCGAACTTCCAAGCGATGACCAGAGGTGAACCTCTCCCTTATGGTAACATGAAAGGCAAGATTTTAAACTCAGAGGAGTTTTTGCAAGAATACGGTGATTTTGATCTTATCTTGAGAGGACACGTTCCTGACAAGTACACGAGATTCTTCTACGACCAACCAACCACAACAAGAACCAAGAGGAAACCAACCAAGAGCCACAGGGTCTATTTTGAAGATAACAGCGATTCTAGCGACTTTTCAATTGAAGTTGGAAGATCTTACAATTTGAGTCCTATCAAAAATCACGATGATTCTTCCTTTGGACAGAAGGATTCAGAAAAGGTGTTGAGTAACGATCTGTTTGAACAAGACAAGGAAAATTTTCTAGGATCTAGGACAAATAACCGTACTCGGCCCGCGTCACACCGTTACCATTATAAAACCGACGATATAGAAGAAGACGTTACAAAAGGTTTATTTGAACAAACTTACAGGATAATAAACACCAACATACAAGGTTCCCAAATGGGGAACAAACTAACGCGGTTGATCGACTCGATTTCTAAAGACCACAGCAGATTACAAAGGGAAAACGAATTGTTGAAGATCGAGTTGGCAAGCTTAAAAGAAAGGTCTTCAAACAATAAAGATCTCGAAGAGGAATTGAATTGTTATAAGATGACAACTGAAGGCTTCCAACAGAAGTTGAAACGGTACAAAGATGAAAACTTGAATTTGAAAGCACAGTTACAAAGATATGAGGCAGAAAAACTGGAAACCAAAACGAATACCACTCCATTACGTACCCCAGAACTTAAAAGTGATGGTGGACTTGATTTTGGAACGAAGTTGAAGGAAATAGATGACCACCTTCAAAAATTACATCTTGAAAGAGAGGCTATCCTTGAACAACAGAAACTAGAAAAACAACGGCGAAAACAACGCGAGAATGAGGAATTGCACAAGAAGCAGTATGTTTTAAATCCTACAGGAAATCCAGTTACGTTGAATTTCAACATAACTTCCAAAGACGGAGCCGCCGCGTTAGAAGGCGATCTCATCTCGAAGTTGACCGAAGCACTGAAATCGTCAGCAAACCTACAACCACCGAAATCGCAGCCGCAAAATAACAAAGAAATTGATGATTTGATCCGCTTAATAAAAGAGTCTACCAAGAAACCACAAGAACAAGACCCAAAACCATCAAAATCGAACAACAATGAAGCTGTCGAAGATTTGATCCGCTTTATAAAAGAACATACCCAACAAGCACAAGAACAGGACCCACAACCATCCGAAACGAATCCAACTCCTGTATCTCCTTCAAACAGTTGTTCGATCTGCACTTCAAAATTGAAGCCTAATTCGAAAAATAGTTCATCTGATGAAACCATCTTCACCGACCTGGACGAGTCCGAAACTGAGATGATTTACAAATACCTCCACCCTTCATCATCATCATCATCATCAAAGTCCACCTCTAAAGAAAACGACTTCTCTAATTTGAGCAATATAATCAAGTTGAGTCAAAGGTTGGCTGTGGCTGACCAGTTGACGAACAACAGTTGAAGTACTCTCAATTTTATTTGGATTGAGCAGGATCAAAAAAGAAAATAGGAAAATACTCTTTACGTTTTTTCTTCTCTTTCTGTACAATAGGAAACTTTTACTTTGAACTTTATTTCTTATTTATAATAAAATATTATATTACATTTTTAATGTTAACGAAAAACTCTCACAAAGTTGGATAAAAAAAAAGATACAAGAATTAAACATAAGAAATAGTAGGATGCCAGTGTTAACAGATTTTTTTTTTAAAAAAAAGTACAAACAGTAGTTCAACGCTTTTTTCCTTTCTTCTTACCTTTACCTTTCTTCTTGCCTGCCTCTCCTTGCTGCACGGTAGTATCAACGGTTGTACCACTAGGCAGAGCACTTGGTTCAGGTGTACCGCTAGCAGCACCAACTTGCACTTGTGGCTCCACAGGTGCCACGTATTCGACGTTAGTCATAACCGACGAAAATCCGTCCAACTGGAGGATCTTCTTCTCAGGTTGTTCCAATTCACCACCATCTTTCTTCCCTGTCGTTGCTGTTGTTGTTATCGAACAACCTCTTGGTCCCAAAGAGTTCAACAACCTTGACAACTCCTTCGATTTGAAAGTTTTGAAAGTCAAAGAGATTCCAGTTGAAGGTTGGTACGTCTTGAATTTAACTTGCGGTTTGGCGACTTTTCCAGATTCCTGTTGTGGTTTCTTCGATTTGGATGATGATTTGGGTTTCGAATGTGTGTAAGTTATGGAGATCGTTGTGTTCGATGGATTCGACTTGAGAAGTGAAAGCGAAGAAGTTATATACTTGTCTATCTGATCTATCTTCGCCATCTTGCGTGGAATTGGTTGGTTGTATGAGATTACCGTTTATCTGGACAAATGACAACCACCAAAAGCACACCTACTTTTCATCCATTCGGTCACCTTTTGTTTCACCGACACAAGTAGAGCTGGTCGAGTCGGAAAACTTTTTGGAGGGTTAGAAAATAGAGTCGATCGACCGCAAACATTTTCAAATTTCTTACCACCAGCGACTATATTATCTATGTTCACTGAGTCTTCCTCCCCTTTTTTTTAGAGAATGTTTTGAAAGATAAAAAAAGATTAATATTAATTGAGATCGTTGGATCCAAGTATATAAAATTAGATATAGTGCGTTGATTAACCGAGAAAACCAAACCAAAACAAACCAAACAAAACAAAACAAAACGACAAAAGAAACAGGGTTCATAAAGTCACGTCAACGAGCAATGAAAGGAAATTAAATATCACCATGAATAGTGGGGGGTAGAAAAGTAAATAAATAAGGAAAGTTTTTGGGACAGGAAAAATACTGAAAAATATACATCTAATAGTCAATCAAAATGTTGTCGTGTTCTTTTTGGACCTCCTCTTACCTTTACTTTTTCCTTTCTTATTTGTCTTTGACCTAGAGCTGTTTCTAGAGCCAAGGTTTCTACTCTTGTTGCTATTCGTAGTATTTGCGACCGAAGTTGTCTCAGGATCACCGGCAGAAGCAGAAGCATTAGCAGCAGTTGAACTTGAACCAACAATTACGATTGGTTCAGTAACCACACCCCTGGTCGCACCACCGCTAGCAATCTTCGGTCTATTGGCAAACACAGCATCCAAGTTTCCTAGCAACGGAGTACCAGAACCCGATCTGACACCTGTGATTCGTCTTTCGTATTCACGGGAATCGACCGTAGATAGCTCCCTTCCAGAATCATCATCACCGTTACCACCATCGTTGACACCGTCTGATGCGTTGCCATCATTAGCTTCTAAATCACCACCACTTTCAGTACCATCAGGAGTAGAGTCTCTACTGTCTTGGATCTTCTCAGAATCTGAATGATAAGAAGGTGGCTCTGAACCAGGTGTCAAACTCTTTGACTCATGATCCTGCTCTTCTCCATCATCATCGTCTTCATCATCATCATCATCATCATCATCCACCTCGTCCTCTTCCTCATCCTCTATTTCTTCTTCATCGCTATCGTTAACGTTGATGTTATTACTCAACGCACTTTTGCTATTGCCAACAATGGAAAGTCTGCTGTTTTTTTCCACCAACGATTTAGGACCAAAGAAAGTATCCTCATCAGAAGGGTACTCTGGGGGCAACGATTCCCCTTGATCCAACAAGATGTCATTTTTGATCACTTTAACCGAATAGAATGGAGGAGCACCGATGATGCCTTCGTTCTGGTTCTCACAGAAACCCAATTTCTTGACGTTTGCCTCGATAAAAACAAATCCAAGCTGGCCTAAATTGACGCTCACTTTACAAGGTCCACCTCTGGATCCGATACATGGGTATAGTTCAGTCTTGAAATTCTTAACCACTTCCAAGATCTTCTTCCCGTTGTGGGTCACGTATACGGACCCGTTGGTCGACTTGTAACCAAACCCAATGACATCACCTTCGATAATCTGGGGTAGAATCACTGGCAAATCGGTATCGTTTATGAATGGTTTGTTGCTCAAACGTAGGCAACCATCAGATTGTAGAGCAATGGAGTATGGGCTCATACCAGGTAATTGGAAGTTAGGGTAAGGTTTTGTGGCCAAACCTATAGACAGTAATGTTGTCTCGTGATTGAAGTCAAATAATTTTGTTTCAAAATAAACTGTATCGTTCTTTCTATTCTTCAAAGGTAATGGTAAATTCAAGATGGCACTCGATGTAGCTGACGAATTAAATACGATGTCTGTTAGATCTTCGATGAAATAAGGGGCGGTTTCAAACTTCAACGCTTCGTAGTTTAGTTTTTTCTGCAAAGGAAGTTGAGAAGCAGCTGGAACTTTTTTCATCGAGGTAGGTAATAATGGGGTACGTTCGTTTGGTTGATTTTCAATCTGCTGTTGTTGCACCTGTTGTAACTGCTGCTGATATTTGGCCGTCTCCTCATCTTCCACATTCTGAATCAACTCGGACAGGAGATCTTGGTAGTTGTTAAAATAGAAGCAACTGATACCTCTATCACGTATCAATAAATAAGTTGTATCAATCTCTTCTGAAGAGTTGTTGAATTGCAAGATCGGAGGGTTCTGTTGGTAGAATTTTCTTCCCAGTTCGAATCTGAGTTTATCTAATGAGGATAAGCCTTTGTATAATTTGTCGTCATTGTAGTCGGCACTGTTGTACCTCAATATCTCAGGGATGGAGTGATTCTCATTTTCAAAGCCTTCCAAGGCGGCATCTCTGAAAAACAAGTAGTAGATCAAGAAGACGATGGCTATCAAGAGAAAGACAGTTATCAATGAAGAAAACAACACCAAGTAGGTGAGAGCAACGTCACTCAGCGTTGACACCGTGAACTGCATGGTGCTTGCTACACAACTGACTGTATCTATATATATATAAACTGAAGAAAAAAAATGATAATGCACTGGATGAACTAAAATCAGATAATGGACAATAGAAGGGGTAGAATAAGCACAAACAAGGTAAAAAAAAAAGGTATATATATATATATAGAGATCACAAAAAGGTCAAATGGCTCACACAGCTTAAAAATTATAATGAGCTCTTCCAGGGCTCATCGTATGTAAGCAGAGCACAAAAAAATTTATCCACGCCGGAATTCTCGTTCTTTCAAAGATCAGGTGAAAAAATCAAGCTGCATGTTGCGATTGGAAGGCTGCGTGTATGAGCGGCAAGTGGCTCTTCCCTAAAAGGGAAAACGAAGTTGAATTTTCAGATTTTTTTTTTTGGAGATTTACGTACGGGTCGTGCGACACTCACAGAAGAGGCAAAAGCTGTAGATTTCGGCTCTGATAAATATTGCAACTATGCTGTAGGTGTTATATGGTCCTAGACGGATAAAAAACATTTTTATACTCAAACAAAAACAATAATACATCCAGATGTTTGAAACAAAGGTAAATAATAGGAATAGTAACAAAAAATATCGACATAAATCAGAGAACTAACAACAGCAACAAAATATATGTATATATAATAATTAGGAGTAGATATTAGATAGATCTTTAGTTTTTGTCATCAAAAAAGAAAAAAAAGTTATAATAAAATATAAAAAAGATTTAGTTGATTGATTACAAAAGCATCTCCAATGGGTTTTCAATGATGGTCTTCAATGCCTTGATGTATTCACCACCAACTGCACCGTCAACGGTTCTATGGTCAAATGTACCGGTGATGTTCATCACATCGTCAAAGACAAAGCCATTTGGATTGGCCTTGTCTGGAACAGCCTTCTTATCGACGGTACCGATGGCAATGATGGCGGATTGTGGAGGATTCAAGATGGATGTGAACAAAGTGACAGCGTGGTTCATACCCAAGTTTGAAATCGTGATAGTACCACCTTGGAATTCTTCAGGTTGTAACTTGTTTTCTTTGGCTCTCTTACCCAAATCCTTGATTTCTTTGGAGATGGTCTCCAAACCTTTAGAATGTGCGTCCTTGACGATTGGAGTAATCAAACCGGTTGGCGTAGCGACGGCAACAGAAACATCAACGTTAGAGAATTGTCTGATGACACCTTCGGATTCCAAGTAGTAGGCGTTGACGTCTGGCACTCTTTGACAAGCTTTAGCAATGGCTTTGATCAACAAGTCATTGACCGACAATTTGAAACGGCCGTTAGCTTGTGAGTTTAAGGATTGTCTCAATTTCAACAGCTTGGAGACAGAAATGGTAGAGGAGACGATGTAGTCTGGAGATGATTGCTTGGAGGATAGCAATCTCTTTGAGATGACTTTTCTCATGTTGGTCAATGGGATGTCGGTGGAAGTGGCAGCAGCAGCAGCAGCAGTTGGTGCAACAGCAGCGGCCGAAGAAGCTGGTGCTTCCACTTTGATGGCTTCAACATCCTTAGCAGTGATTCTACCGTTTGGACCAGAACCTTTAACACCTTTCAAAGAGACACCCTTTTCCAAAGCCAAAGTCTTTGCTAATGGAGAAGCAAAGATTCTTCCACCAGTTGGAGCAGGAGTCTTGGAAGCTGAGGAAGGAGAAGGAGAAGCAGCAGGAGCAGATTCTTCTTTCTTTGGTGCTTCCTCTTTTGGAGCTTCAGAGGATGCAGCAGCAGGGGCACCACCAGCATCAGCAGCAGTAAAGTCGGCAAATGCAGGGACATCATCCTTTTCTTCAACGTAGACGGCAACAGGGGTACCAACCAAGATGTCATTGGTACCATCACCGACCAAGACCTTGGCCAAGTAACCATCTTCTTGGAATTCGAAATCCATGGAGGCTTTATCAGTTTCCACTTCGGCGATAGATTCACCAGGTGCCAACACATCACCGACAGCCTTGTGCCACTTGATGATGTTACCTTGGGTCAT
Source organism: Ogataea sithepensis (assembly GCA_030564825.1). NCBI lineage: Eukaryota > Fungi > Ascomycota > Pichiomycetes > Pichiales > Pichiaceae > Ogataea > Ogataea sithepensis. The sequence goes on along the minus strand of JAJMAB010000138.1, from coordinate 3,351 downwards.
TGTTGGAGACAAGGCAGGCATGGTGATGACAGTATGTGGAGGGAACTTGGAAGAGTAGAATCTAGCAGCATTGACGTAGTTCAAACTGGACACTTTGGAGAATCTTAGGATGGAAGGTCTGGAGACCAATCTAAGTGTTGCAATTGCAGACATTTTGGTGGAGATGTATCGTAAGGATCTGTTAATGAACGAGGAAACAAACAAACAAACAAAAAAAAAAGCAAACGAAGAATTCTATCACCAATTCTATGTGGGATCTGTTCAATTTTCAAGAGCAACGCCAAAACTGAACGGGAGAGACAGAGGCAGAGAGAAACAACAACGGAGTGTACCTCAATGAGCTGACTGCCTCTCGGAACCCACCAAGACTGAGAGATCGAGCGCTACCTCAATCAACTCCTCACCTCTCTGGAATCGCTGAATCGCTCACCGCCCGGCTGCCAACTCTCCCGCGACGGGACGCAGAGATCCAGCTGACTCAGCCGCTGTATGTCTGCTTACCTCACCCTTTCTGTAGTCCCCATTTTCACGTCGATCGACGATTGTTCTGCCATTGTACGTTTGCGTGCCACCAACTCCGAGAATTTTCACCTTTTCGCCCAGTGGAGAAGAAGTTATATTGCAAGAAAGAATACACATCGACATTATTTAGGACCCCATACACTAGTCATCGACACATCTTATCCACACCACCACTACTACATTTCCAACCAACCAACCAACCATGGCCGGCTTAAACTTGTCTGAAGAATCCAAGGAAAGAATCGTCAAAATCATCGACTCCTCAAAGACCGTCGTTCACTACGGATGGCTCCCATTCATCTTATACTTGGGATGGCAATCCACTTCCAACAAACCAAGCTTGATCAACTTGCTATCTCCATTACCAACTGCTTAATTTAATTTAAGTGAAAAAAAAAAACAAAAAAAATATTACTTGCTGTTTATTATGGGATCGCGTATGATTTATTTATCTCCTCTCATCATGTTTTTCTACATTACTACAAGAATGGAAAACTTTTTTATAGGGAATGAAAATAATATTTATTGTATATAGTGAATATGAGTACTTGAAAAATAAAAAAAAAAACCAAATTAAAAACATTTTTTCCTCTTCCAAAATTCTCACATTTCAACGTTCAATCCTTCGCAGATGGCCTTGAATGTTGATCTATAAGGTAACCCAACAACGTTATAAAAATCCCCGTTTATTCCGTGCATCATCAAAGCACCATAACCTTGCACTCTCATACCACCGGCAACTTGTAAACCTTCACCACACAAACTGTATTGCTTCATGAAGAAATCACTCACGGTACGGTCGATCATGATCTCCGTCGTCTCTTTGAAAGTGATCAATTTGTAACCATCAGGCTCATTTTGTAAAGTATCTTCATCTTTAATTAATATAACCACACCGGAGATGACATTAGTTGGTTTTGAAGAATCCCTGAATTTGATCATAGCTTGGTAATTGGCTTCAGAGGTGATTGGCTTCTCATAGATTATACCTTCGTTTTCCACGATCGTATCCGTCGATAGCATGATCAATTTGTCTGGTACTTGACCATTTCCGTTGATTTCGTTCCAAACGTCCAACATCTTACCTTTAGAAGTTTCCAATGCATAATCAGAAGCATCTTGAAAGTCTTCTTTCTTCAAATTCTCTTCAAAATTCGACGGTCTGATAGTTGGGTTGAACCCCATCATATTCAGAATCTCTTCCCTACGGGGTGATGTTGAGCATAGATAGAAAGTATACTGCTGAATTTTTGTGTATATAGGGTGTTCTAATTTTAACGACATCTTTTTATCTTTAATAGTTACTTTGCTTAGAAAAGATAAGCAATGGAAAAAGAGCAAGATAAGGTTGAGAAAGCTAGTCACATCACATCAGATAAAAAACTTTATGGCGACGCGTCTGCTGCCATAGTTTTCTTTTTTTTTTTACCCCTTAATCTTACCCGAAATTTCTCACATTCGTTAACAACAACATCGGAAACGCAAAAAGAATTGAATTAACGTATACATTTATACAAAAATAACAAAAACAAAAACTCAAGACAACGAATTTAAATCGTAGTCAATTCCCTTTGCTGCCAACTTTGCAACTTTTTGTTTCTGCTTCAACTCATGCTTCTTTTGCAACTGCTTCAATTTTTTAGCACTCTTGGATTGATCGTTTCTCACTTGACTGATCTTTCCCCATGGGACAGGCTTGAACTTGACGTTGGAACCGTTAAACAATTCGTCATGCAATTTTTCACTAGGTAAGATGGAACACTTCAATAGATGGTTGAAGATCAAGTAGTTGTTCATCGTTTCAACTGCAATCTTGGCCACTTCGTACTCTTCAAATTCTATGAACCCATAGTGCTTGGATTTACCAGTTTTCTTGTTACGAGATAGACGAAGTCTTGAAATCTCACCAAATTGTTTGAAATATTTTCTCAATTCTTCTTCGTAAAAACCGTGTGGGAGTCTTCCAACGTATATGACAGTTTTCTTAGTTTTCTCGTTTGTGTTTTGCGATGATTTGGCATTTTGGTTAGTTAATGGCTTTGTGATCGAGTGGACGTTTTGTTTGGATGTCACTCTGGATTCAGGATTTTTCTGTTTTATAGACTTGTTAACGGGTTTTTCATGTTCCCCTTCTTCAAATCCTTCTATTTCGTCGTCAGATTCGCTTGCTTCAGGCTCATCGTCTTCTGCAGACGATGATTCATCTGAGGAATCACTAGGCAACTCTATTCTCTCTTCTTCTTTTTCTTCTTTTTCTTCTTCTTTTTGCTTCTTATTCACTTCCACCTTTTTACTGGATTCAAACCTAGACTCAACTTTGCTTCTGGTTCTCGTTTGGATAGGGGATCTAGAAGGCAGGTTCTTGCTGACCGGCGTGCTTGGTTGGGAGGCCTTCTTTGGTGAAGCTTTCTTAGGCGAGGCAGCCCTCAATTTTGCAGGTCTAGTTGGAACCATGGTGATAAATTGATGATATTTTGTTTGGGGTATATGGAAATTTCAGTTTCCAACGATATCAAGAAGGGGAACTTCAGGTTGAGACTATATGATAAAAAAGCCTGCATCTGAAAATTTTCTAATAAAAAAAAAAAAAAAAATAAAACAAATATTTAAGAGAAATATAATTTTTACTTTGATTTGACTGACACATGAAGAGAAAATGGCAGAAGGGGAAAAAAGAACAGGATTATATAAGCTATTACCATATGGATTAGAACTATTAAATGCCTGGTGCAGAGATGAACATAGGTTTTGAGCGATGTACGTTAAGACATTTGCCCGGGCCCCACTGCGAAATTCTGTCCCAGGCGGGCTGATCACGAAAGCCGCCAG
>JAJMAB010000137.1:0-28136 GCA_030564825.1 Ogataea sithepensis | reverse complement strand
TTCTAAATAAACAAATTATATGCAATAGATCTTTCACGGATCTTGAGCTATACCATATCAACAGATTTATCGGGTTGCTTGTCCATGTGATTCGGAGACAAAATGCCTTTTTCTACTATCAACATATAGAACATATGATTCCGCTTGCAGAGGAATCCATTGAAGGATTCCTCCTGACCTATAACCTAAAATATGGATATTGGGATGCTCCACCTCAATGAGTATTCTTGTTACATATTTTTGTTCCTTTCCGCACATGGTTTTTTACTGCAGTAAGTAGGTTTTAGATCCATCTCCGCTTGATGGAAAGTTGTTAACGATATAGTGAACGAAAAGATGAACTGGTTTTTAAATTTATAAGTTACTTTTTATATATAGTTAATATATTTCTATCATTCCGCTTTGAAAAAAAAAAAGGAGAAATTACTCCGCAGGGTTGATTGGTTTTATCTCTGCTGGTTCGTCTTCATAGGGTTAGGCTTATTTTTAAATAACCTCGTCGAGAATAAATTATTATTATTATTATTATTATTATTTCTCTGCCACGCTTTTCTCTTTTGCATCTACCCTCTTCAATTCTTAGGGTTTTCTCTATGATTAATTAGTGTTTTCTCCCTTTTCTTTACGGTATTTTATTTCTTTGTATATATTTGATGCTAATGTTGAGTTTGGTTTGATTTTAGTATACATTAGTTTCTTTATATGGAAAAATAGAATATTATGAACTATTGAAAAAAAAATGGTAGTTATTAATTGGATGATCTTTTTGATTATGACCTGGGTGAATTTTTTTTCATTGATAATTTGAAGGAGGTGATATTTCGAATCAAGATCACAAGCCCTCGACGGGCACTCCAGTGTGAATATTCCGATATGGACCGCCCACCCCCACCACCTTCCAGGCCGCTCTCAGGAACCGCATCCCAATCATAACCACATGATCGATCGTTTTCACCCGTTGGCTAGAGATTTCCCCATGCTACTCCGTTATCCCCTCAATGTTTGACGCTGGGCACAATTTAGTGGAAAATCTGGCATCCAGCCATTTTGTCCAACCCCCCAGCACTTTCACATCTGAGAACGAATATATATGGTAATACGAAGGTTTCCTTGCTTGCTCAGAAGGAAGACGGCCCAACTTAGTTCAAGAGTTGTATATATTTATAGTATTTTATGTATATATATATTTATTTGCTATATGTTTCAGTGGACACCTGTTAAGACTTTGCTTTCGTCTGTAACATTTGGTGAATGTAACTATCAAAGTGTTCAAGATTTTCCATATCATAAAATGTATCAACTTTTTCGTTTACTCTTCTTCTGGTGAACGAACCGTTCATCATTTCACCAGTAACTAGCTGTAATTTGGTGCTGCATTGATCAATAATTTTCTTGAAGACTGAATACTTATAATTTGGCTCGAAACCAAAAGTATAGAAACCCTTATTACAAACCTCAATCACTCTTTCAAGATCATCAAGTTTCATCCATGGTGTTGATTCCTGGGTTCTCACCAATGACAAAAGAATATAATCGTATTTAGAAGTGTCCATCTTTGATAGCACTATTACATTGGTTGGCTCTTTCCCAAATATATCTGTTTGGGAGCAACGGGAGGAAATGATCTCTTCTATCAATAATTTCTGTGCTTTAAATGGAGTAACAATGGCGATAGTCTGGTTCTCATAGTCCAATAACCGTAAATATATGTACAAACAGGCAACAAATTCGGCCTCTTCTAAATTTTGGTAATGACCTCCCTGGATCTTTCTTTCCCCCTTCCCTTCAACGTTAATGAATTGGCAAACGTTCAGCAATCCCGGATTAGCATAAGTTTGATTGTTTTCCAAGGATTTTTTACTATCTGTTGACTCTGTGAGACCTATTAGCTCTGGCCTGCAATTCATCTGGACACTTAGAATGCTAGCACCTAGCCCTTGTTTTGAGAAAAGGTTGAATATCGAATCTCTTGTAGAAATTCTTGAATTTCCAGCGCAGATAATTCGTTTGAGTTTATTAGCATCCTTCTGAATCGAACAGCAGGCTAATAAATCTAGCTCCGAAAAGTGTGAGGCGTCCTGGATAATAAGTGTATCAAAGCTCAGCGGAACTTTATTTTCCAGAAGTTCATCTACTGTCACCACAATTACCTTCCAATAACTTTGCAAACAGAATTTCAGAATGTCATCTTTGTTCTCAACCACTATGGCATTTTGCAAACTTTGTATCTGTTTAAATAGTTCAATTATACGATCGTATGCTTCGACAGCCCAGATCATATTAGATTTAAAGTTAGATTCTTTGTTGAATAAAAGTTTTGAGTCCTTAAAGGGAAACAAATCTACAAGATTCTCGGTAGTAAGCCCCTTTACCTTGAGCTGATCCAAAAAGGATAACCAAATCTTAGATATGTATTTCTCAAAAAGGAATAGCGCATTTTTGCTGTTATTATCGAAAGAACCTTCAATCATGAGATCATTAGCTAGATCCTGAACCGTATTTAATAGTCTTTGATAGTCTTTTTTGAAATTCGGAATGGAATCCAAAGTCCCGGCCTGAATACCCTTATCTCTTAAAGGTAGCACAATTGAGTTCTTCGACTTAAAGCTTTTGGTCACCAATAGTATACGTTCCTTGGTAAAGTTGTGAGACAAAAGAGCTATTATTTGGGTTACAACTGTTTGCTTTCCCGAGTTAAGGGGTCCGTCAATGATTGTCAATCCTGGTAAAAGACCCCTAATTATTGCCTGAAGTTGTTCCTCGGTGTATATCATTTCATCAGTGGCCAGATCAGAAAACCCTGTATAGCCGTTTATCTTTGATATCATATTATTAGCCCCTGGGTTCACCTCTATCATAAAGGAATTTTTTAGCGAAGTATCGTTCTTGGTTGATCTCTTGGCTCGTCTTCTTTTGGTGTCGGGACCCTCTTGTTCTAGATTCTGTCCACCCAGGCATTTTAATTCATTTTGATCTTTCACCATTCTCCCCAATTTTAGCTGCACCGGTTTATTGATCAAGTTATAACCATATGACGACTCAGGTTTTCCGAATCTTAAAAAAATATCAAGTATCCACGAAGGTAGCAAATCTGATGTATGTGCACCAATCCCAGTTGCAACCCTATACATATTGATTTCCTCTTCCAAAGTCTCGTTAGCTCTCAGAAGAAAATTAATTTTCTGGAAATCGGCGTTTTTGTAAATTTCATCAACTTCAACCAAATATCTTCTAGCTCTGCTCTTGACAGCACTGGTAATTTTGACAATCGTGGCTGGTATCAGTATATTCTCAGCTTCACTGGGTTCCATCAAGAAGACAGTATCGCCTTTAGACAGCATATCCCACTCAGCTTGGATGGAATGGTCAACTCCTCTGAAATCCAATATAGCTTCGCATGTAACATTCATTGATTGGAGCAGGAAAGATGCAGGTTCCACGTCGTGAATTGTCAATTTCCCGGACAGCTGGCGGCAATATTTGCTGGATCCCAAAATGGAAACATCGTTTCCTTGCTTAGTCCTTTTCAGCCTTTCCATAACACTCTCTAAATGTCGGTGTAATGAGGCTTGAAGCGATTGAGCTTTCTGCATAGATATCCTGTGCAAGAGATCGTCTATACTTAGATACCCAATAGTTTGCAAAAAAGAGGCGTCGAAGCCACTATCGGATCTCAATGGATGGGGTAAACCTCTATATGTACGTGTATAAATTTGTGAACAGTGACGGTAATTGAACCAAAGCGCCCTTATGATATACTCGCGGTCAGCAGGTACCTCTGCTGCGTACGAAGTCTCAATATCTAGTTTTTTGCATAGCAAGATCAATTTCTCCACGTTTAACTCATTAAAGACATCACCAAACAATTTTTCATCAGTAACTAACTTCAAGGTACTCGGAAAGTCTATTAGTGCTTGTATGCCAAACTCTGAAAAGGCCACCCTTTGCAGTTTCGAAAGTTCCCTCCCAAATATTACTCTCTGGTGTTCATCTTCTATGATATTACCAGAAATATCATGTATCGGATAATAAATAAAGTAACATATCAATTCAAATAAACCTTGTGGGATTTTGTTTTTGATGCCTGCAACGAAATTTGTTTCTTTCAACAAGGTGTTAGTGAATCTTCTGGTTGGCAAGTAGGAAATAATGTTAACAATAAGCTTTAAATTCAACTCCGGTACACTTTTTGAAGAAATAGTGGCAATCACAAATCGGTGAAACCATCTTATTGAGAGATATATTTCTTCTCGTCTAAGGGGTTCATTTTCTTCGTACTGTTTCAGTTGTTTTTCAAACATTTTCTCAAGGTCGGCTTCTTGCCTAAATAGTTTGGCTCTGTTGTTCAAATTATTCCATATCAAGATAGAAAAAACAGGGCCTAACAGCTTCTTTATTATCTTCACATTTATGTTTTGGATCAACAAATGCATAAATTTGACCAAGTTTTCGTCCTTGATGTCTGTGTTGAATAAAGAAAGCACTCTGAAAAACAAGCCGGGAAATTTTGTATTGTCACTAGCTAGAACTGTCAATAACTGAGTAGGATTATTCGTGGAAACTATAGTATATATGACAGTCAAAATATGATTTACAGGAACATCCCTGTCGAAGTAATACCAGGCATACTTAGGTAAGAATCCGGATGAAATCAATTCGGCAACCTTGTCCTCTTGATGTTGCAAAATATGGAGTGCATCGTCAATGACTTCACTCTTGTATTTTCTTGGCTTTGAATTCTTCCAGTTTAGAACTAACTTAGACAATACAGGATCCCTTTGTCCTGTCATTGCGCACTCTATTGATAGAAGAGTTGGGACAGGTGCAATGGTTATCTGTAAATCACCGCTTTTACCATCAACGTATACACGGAGAAACTCTCAGCTTGCAAGCTAAGATGATAAAAAAAACCGGGATAAAGATATTGTTTGCGTTGCACACGACCACATACTTCTGAAAATTTTTTTATTTTTTTTTCTTAAGTTGATGCTCTCTAAAAAGCATACTTCAGATCTGAACACTTGAAGCTCGTACACATTTCTAAGGTCATCCCCCCCCCAATACATACATATAACTATACGATTATGAACAGAGGCAGAGGAGGTTTTAGAGGAGGCCGTGGTGGGTTCAGATCTGGTCCACCTGCCCCACAAGGTCCCCCAGACAAAGTTTTCGAGATGGGTGCTTTCCTTCACTCATGTGAAGGTGATATTGTTTGCAAATCAATCAACGAAAAGATTCCATACTTTAACGCTCCAATATATTTAGAAAACAAGACGCAAGTTGGCAAAGTTGATGAAATTCTAGGTCCATTGAACGAAGTTTTCTTTACCATCAAGCCAAGTGATGGTGTTCAAGCTACCTCATTCAAAGATGGTGATAAGTTCTACATTGCCGCCGATAAATTGCTCCCACTTGAAAGATTCTTGCCAAAGGCTAAGGATGTTGGTCCAAAGCCACCAAAGAAGAAGTCGGCAAGAGGTGGTGCTGGTGCTGGTAGAGGTGGTGCTAGAGGCGGTGCAAGAGGCGGTTTCGGTGCTAGAGGTGGTTCCAGAGGTGGTTTCGGTGCTAGAGGTGGCAGAGGTGGCGCTAGAGGGGGTTCTAGAGGGGGTTCTAGAGGTGGTTTTGGAGCAAGAGGGGGTTCCAGAGGTGGCAGAGGTGGTAGATTCTAAAATACCTAAACTTGTTGCCCTTCTAAGAGGAAAATATGCTGAATTGTTATTTTTATGCACAGTTATTTATCATGTCATTATTATCGAATAGACAAGATTCCACCTACTCTTGTTTGTTGTTTTTTTTTTCATCTTCTCGTTCTTGAATATTTTGTTACTTTTTACTTGGGTTAATCTATTTGAGCTATTCTTATTTTGTATATTGCGGTTTTTGTTATTGTTTTGTTAGTTTTACTCGATCATAGAATGTAAAAACTTAATTTGTCCTCTTTGGACAGGACAGATGTGCCAAGTACTGAGACAGTACCTATATAAACAGATAAGTGGTATACTTATGGAAATTTTACCGCTTTTATGCAACTACACAACATCAAAACTAAAACACAATTAACATAACGTGAACTATAAAATCATGAGATCACAAAAACAATACAAGACCGATCTTCTTTCCAATTTGCCTAAGTAAAGTCTTCATCTAGTTGGTCAGGTGCCTCCTGTACACTCGACTTAATCTTGTTCAATATCTTTATCTTCAAAGCGTCCAATCTGGAAAACTTATCATACTCTTTTGATGCGTTGGCAATTTCATCAGGGCTACCATCTTTAACGGCATCTATCAACTTAGCAGCAAACTCGTATTCTCTAGTCGTTTGAAACGATGGGTCCCATTGGAGAAATCTTTGCAACAATGCATTCCCACTAGCATAATCATTATTGTCAGCAAGTCTACATAAAATTGCCTTCAAAAAATACTCCTTCAATGACCATTTAGCCAAATTGTTGTTCAACGATTCTTTGCCAATTCTTTCGTATGTGGTGGCCGCTTTAGAAAAGTTTTGGATCGACTCATCGCAATATAAGTCAGCAGTCTTTAAAGAAAACTTATTTGCTAATGCTGTTGCGGAATCACCTTTGTACCATTCGCTGGCATCTTCGTAGCTGGAAATTGCTTTGTTAATATCGTTCAATTCATTCTCGTAAAGTTCACCCAAGTCGGCCTTGAAGTTGGCACTTCTTCTGAATTGGCCTCTTCTAACGAATAAATCAATTGCCTTTTCTAGACATCTTGCGGATTCAATTGGAACTTCGTTTCTATATGACTTGTATGCCTCAACTAGTGTGTTTGCAGCTTCATCTGAAGAATCTGCTTTCAGTTGGCAGGCTGCAGCCTTTTCAAAAGTTTGACCAGCCTGTGCGTGTCTCTTTTGTAACTTGTATAGGTTTGCAGCTTGTATATATAAATCTGCAGCTTCTTCATATCTTGATTCTTGAGAAGAACCAAAGAATGAGGAGAAGCCGGTGACTTTCTTACACTTCTTCTCTGCCTAATCATATTATCGGAGGGCAATCCAATTAATAGTTAGTATTCTGGTAACATAGTCTCTTCTAACGTAGCAAAAAAGCCAGAAAAAACAAAATAACTTACTTCCGAAATTAGAACCTCTGGGTTGGACATTGTTCTTGGTTGCTACTGTATTCAACTGTTGTCTTAGTAGCAATGAAGAAAAGGATAAAGAGAGAGATAAAGTCATCCTCATGTCTGTTTCGCAACAGGCGATCAATCACTTAGGAAGTCTCAGTCTCACCCGTGGCTTTGGAATCTGTGTGAAGACGGGGTGAGGCGGCCGCTCTGTGTATTGGCAGACAGCAGAGGTTGCCTGGAGGCTGACATTTTGGGCATCCCGTCCTGGGCTGTTTGTTCGGTGGTCCCCGGTCCCTGCTGGTCTTTCAAACGGGGAACAGGGTATAATAGCCTTTAAATTCATCCACTTGTAAGTTTCCGCTAATCAAGAACTGAAGATTTAGCAATTATACCACAGCATCTTCTGCTTCAAGCGAGTTGAGTTCCCAGATATATGACACCTTTTCCCGGCTGTAAAGCTCCTTCTTTACTTGAACCCATTCTCCCTTTTTCTTCATTGAAAAGTGAAACTTCTGTTTTGATAAAAGTTTGAAAATCAATTGCCGAGAGCAACGATCTGATTTATAATTTTGAAGGGTTGTCACGGAGAATACAGTCTAGCAACTCTGACTGGTACTATAATTTTTCTTTTTTTTTTGAAGCTTCGATATCGAAGTGAAGATATCAATTGCAATTTTCTAGCAACTGCATATTTCCATTTCTAAATCTTTCTGATATTGTTTGATAATTATAAATTCCGAGACCCGTACCTTGTTCGTTTAAAGGCTGTACTTTTTTTTCTCCTTTTTGCTTGGAAATCTGGAAAAATTGAAGTTTGGCTTCCCAATTTCTCTCATTAAAAACTTCACCTTCAAAACCAAATTAAACCACGACTGAGATACAAAATAGAGCATATAGCAAAGGTTAGTAACTGTAGTTGATTAAGTAAGTATTCCCTATTTGGAACTAGCAAATACAGGGCCACTAGTTTAGATATTCCAACGTACCTATCAATAATCTTTTAACATCCACTTTGAGGGTTCTTGAGTCCCTTTATAGGGATCATAGTATCTTGATGAGAGAAGGCCATTTGACTCTCCTGGGCTAGATTGGGCAAAGGAAAAAAACGGTGTACGAGTATATAGTGACTAATTTGAATAGTAGCCTATTAGATGACACCACCGATTATCAAATGAATTTTATTTGCCAATCTGCAGGTCTGTTTTATATCTATATTCTCGGTAGATTTATCTCTTTTATCAGAGAAGGCACCCCTAACTTCAATAATAATATAATTTTATTCTTGGTGTTGGTTTTCCATACATAAATTAATCTTTATTATATGTCTTATGAAAATGGCGTTCGAAATGGCGCATTGCAAGAAATATTCGAGTTAGTTTGTTAAACTGGGTGTGACATACTGATAATGATGAAATTGATTTATTTTCATGGTGGTTCAGCCCGTTCATGAGAGCAAACACCGCTATAGAAATATACCTGGAACAGGGTTTCATGGTAGTTCGTGGCCTATGTCATGTGTGTGTACCATTTGTCGTCTTTGGTAACGTAGGCCATTGGTGGTAATCCTGCTTGAGGGTCTCTATGAGCGGCCTCTGGGGACGTGCTGTGTTCGGTTATATAGCAACATATGCATAAGCTATGTCAGGTGTGTGCCTGCTAATGTTGCTTTAGGAGTGGATATATATTTCATTATTAACATGTATATTTCTATACCGGTGATTGCTCTCATAAACGGGCTGAACCACCATGAAAATAAATCAATTTCATCATCATCATCATTAACGTAATTTATGTTGATGTTTGATCGCTTAGGTATTGCTTATGCAATGCTTGATCTATCAGCCATATAATCCGTCAAGGGATGATGATTATAATAATAATAATAATAAATCTTTATTCTCGGCGTTGGTTGTTGTTGTTGTTGGCGTTGGTATCCCATTTATCAGAGAAGGCACCCCAGCTCCAGTCCGTATACACTACTTACTCTTCTCTATATAACATACAGTTTTCAGATCATTGCCCTTACTTCCCTTCACCGGCTATGGAGATGATGATGATGAATAGATAAAAAACCTTAAAAGAAAAAGAGTTATAATAATAATAATAATAATTGGGTCTTTTTTTTTTAAAAATAGTTCATACTATATTTTTCTATATAAAGAAACTAATGTACACTAAAAATAAAACCAACTTCAACATTAGCATAAAAGATATATACAAAAAATAAAATACCGTAAAGAAAATGGAGAAGACACTAATTAGGTCGAAAATGGATTACTTTTTTTTTTCATCGATAATAGGATAAAACTAAATTAACTATATAAAAATGAGAGACTTCCTAAAAAACCCCAGCCTAACAATTCTTACTACACAGTTATATAATTCTATCTGCAAGGAAAGGATATAAACCCTACTTATGTAGGTAAAAACCTAAAATGAAGAAAAAGGGAAAAAATATGATTTTTTTTTTCCAACGATAATTAAAAAGTAAAAACTGGACGAAAACAGAAACGCCTCGCTGTAATGGCGTTTGTCGGAAGTGTTCGAGACTCCTGTAGTCTCTGTACGCCACAACCTACAGTATGGGGTGTCCGGTTCGATTCCTGCGGTGGGCAGGCCTGTGACCATGAGTAATCTGGTGCGCAGCTGCCGGCAAAGAACAGTGCCTTCACTGAAGGGTAGAAATACAGCACAGTACACTGTCCGTGGAGAAGGCGAGTCCGGATAGCACCCCTCTGGTTTCCTTACGGATGAGGTGGTGGTTACGGAAGATTAGTCGTTTGCGACCGATGCTTTAATTTTTGTTTTTTTCGTGTTTTGGTGCTTTTAATATACTGTTTTGGAGACGTTACACAATGTAATGAATTAATTATACTGAATAAATAAGCAAATATATAAGAAACGAAGATGGTTGCACTGACCTTGATAAGCAGCCGATTACCTTTTTTCTTCAATTTTATTATATCTCTAGACTCTTTCGATAACCACAGCAGAGGCTCCACCACCACCGTTACAGATAGCAGCAACACCAATCTTTCCGTTTTCTTGGTTTAGAACAGAGGTCAAAGTAGTAATAATTCTGGCACCAGAACATCCCAATGGATGTCCAATGGCAACAGCACCACCGTAAACGTTAACCTTAGCAGGGTCGATGTCCAGCAACTTCGTGTTAGCTAGACCAACAACAGAGAATGCTTCGTTAAATTCGAAGAAATCGACATCACCAATAGAGAGTCCGGCATGCTTCAATGCCTTTGGAACAGCTAGAGATGGTGCGGTAGTGAAATCCACTGGTGCATGAGCAGCATCAGCCCAACCAATGATCTTTGCCAATGGCTTGACACCTAGTTCTTTGACTTTACTTTCAGACATCAACACAACGGCAGCACCACCATCATTGATTGGTGATGCATTTGGTGCAGTAACGGTACCATTATCCTTTTGGAAGACTGTTTTAGCAGATCTCAATTTCTGTTCATTCAATTTGGAAGTTTCTTCGTCGATTTCGATAACAACATCTGGCTTACCTCTGGCACCCTTGACAGTGATTGGAGAGATCTCAGCTTTGAACTTACCATCTTGATGGGCTTTTTGTGCCTTTTTGTAGGAGTCGATGGCAAAATCATCCTGTTGTTCTCTGGTTAGTTCGTTGTCTTTGGCACATTTTTCAGCAGCGACACCCATGGCTTTACCGTCGTATGCGTCGTTTAAACCATCTTTACTGATACCGTCAACCAAGGAGTTGTCACCAAATCTCAAACCCCCTCTAGCAGCAGGAACGTAATATGGTGTATTGGTCATAGATTCGGCACCACCAGCAACTACAATGTCACCGCAACCAGTCAAGATGTGCTGGGTACCAAAGATGATGGCTTTCATACCAGAAGCACACACTTTGTTGACGGTGGTAGCTGGGGTATCTTCACCTAAGCCAGCCTTCAAAGCAACTTGTCTAGCAGGAGCCTGACCGACATTGGCCTGGAGAACGTTACCGAAGAAGATCTCTTCGACATCCGTAGGTTTGATCTCTGGAACCTTCTCAACGGCAGCCTTGACAGCGTGGGAGCCCAAGTCAACATAAGACAAAGAGGAAAGAGCACCTTGGAATGAACCAATTGGAGTTCTGGCAGCAGAAACGATGTAGACAGCTTGTTGAGTCATTGATGTAATGTGGCTTGTTCAATAATAGAGTGACAACTTGGTAAAAGGAGAGGAGTAGTTATGGGAAAGAGGGAAAGAGGGAAGCCAAGGGGCCCCATATAAGTATAAATATAGACGTTGATGGCTAAACGAAGCGCCTGCACCTGCAGTGCTCCACTATCCAGTGTCCACTCGTACAGCGGTCGTGAGTCGTATACCGCACGCTGCTCGTTCCGAAATCTCAACCGCGTGCTCAACTCGCCAGTGTCGCCAGCCAACTTCCAACTTCCAGACAGTAGGCTTCGTGTTGCGTCGATCGACTCTTAGAAAAATTTCAGAGCGTCGTTTTTTTAAACCAACTAACTTATGGGCCTTGGCTGTCGATCTACCCTTCTAGCCATAGTTGGGGTTGTAGGACAATAAACATGGAGAAGACCCTGACAAACTCTGCTGCTTCTAGACTGCTGGACTCGGGAGCTATCGATTAGAATATACCGACATGACGATACTAACGGGAGATAAGGTAACTGAACTTCAGAGATCAAAAGAGATTGGCATCATTGGCCTCGGTGACATGGGTCTGATGTATGCCAGACGGTTCACACAGGCCGGCTGGACGGTCGTTGGTTGTGATACCGAGGCTAACTATGAGAGACTTAAAAAATCCACAGAACCTTTTCAAATCGTCAAGAATGGTCACTTGGTTTCTAGAAGAGCAGATTACATAATTTATTCGGTGGAAGCTGAGAACATCAACAAGATTGTCGGCACTTACGGCCCATCCACCAAAGTGGGCGCTATTGTAGGGGGACAGACTTCTTGTAAAGAACCAGAAATACGGGCATTCGAAGAGCATTTACCTCAGGATGTACAAATATTGTCTGTCCACTCACTACATGGCCCCAAGGTGGATACCACTGGTCAACCATTGGTGCTCATTAAGCATCGTGCTGATCAGGAGAGTTTTGATTTTGTTGAGACGTTGATGTCTTGTCTTAACTCCAAACACGTCTACTTGACTTACAAGGAACACGATAGAATTACTGCAGATACACAAGCTGTGACCCATGCTGCATTTTTGAGTATGGGTGTTGCTTGGCACAACAACAATCAGTACCCTTGGGAAACACCAAAATGGTTTGGTGGTATCGAAAATGCAAAGATCAACATTTCACTACGTATTTACTCAAACAAATACCACGTCTACGCAGGACTAGCTATTACAAACCCCTCGGCACATGAACAGATTTTGCAATATGCTACCTCGTGCTACGAACTATTTACATTGATGATACAAAATGAGAAGGAACAGCTAAGAAAAAGAATCTTGATTGCTAAAGAGAGAGTATTTGGCCACTTGAGCGAAGATCATAAGTTGCTATTGAATGATGATCTATTGCAGCAATATTCCTTAAGCAAGATCCCTCCAGAAGGCAAACAACCAAACTCTCAATTGTCTTTACTGGCGATTGTGGATAGTTGGAGCTCTTTAGGCATTGTCCCATATGATCACATGATTTGCTCAACACCATTGTTTAGAATTTTCTTAGGTGTCTCTGAATATTTGTTTTGTACGCCTGGATTGTTGGAAGAGTGTTTGGAAGATGCAATTAGAACGACAACGTTTAGAAGCGATGATTTGAATTTTGTCATTGCTGCAAGAGAATGGTCTACAATTGTGTCTTTTGGAGATTATAAACTATACAAGGATAGATTCGAAAAGACACAAGAATTCTTCAGTCCAATGTTTGGCGAGGCCAACAAATTAGGTAACGAAATGATAAAGACTATTTTGAAGAAAGCTTCCGAACATGACAATGATATCTAGATGAGAAGTCTTTGGCAGATTCATACATGGATTTTCTCATTGCCGTTTGCCCTATTTGCTTCTTTCTTTTTCATGTTAATAAAGATATACCTCTATTTGCACTAATATGACACACTTATATTGTAACTCCGTAAATCACAATCATCAATTGATTCAAAATACTTAAAAACGAATGACCTCTAAGGTTAGAAATGCTTGTGAAAAATTGAAAAATAACAACAACAAAAAATGAAAGTATATTCCCAAAATTTTTAATTTTCAGGTGCTCTACGACTCTACAGTGTGCACCCCTGCACACAAAACGGTACAAGCAAATTCGCACAGGCACATTCATAGAGTCAACGAGCTGTAATACCGCAAACCGACTTTAGAGATCCTTGGGCAACTAGCCTAACAAAGGAAACGGCCAGTGTGCTTGCTTTGCTTCAAAAAGAACTGACATTTCCATTTCGGATAATTTACGTTGGATAGCTCAATTGCAAGTTGAGTTAATTGTGGTAACGGATCGTCTTTTTTTGCCGTCTCAAAAAAATTGCCACACAGAAAACTCGAATCAAAAAAAGTGCCTGCTGTCATTGAAGTTCCGAAATTACAAGTTTGGCTTTATAATATATCGGTATTCAGATCCCAGGTTAATTAACCAATTACTCATATACATTTTAATAGGAAACAGAGAATTGAGGAATCACAGTATCGATATCGCCCGATCCACAACGACAACCGGTTTCCGTCTGACAAATCAGCATTTCAATTCCAATATATATACTGCTCACACACATTACAAATCGTCGACCTCCAGCTTTTGAATTATTACATAAAATGGGTAACATATTTAGTTCAATTTTTGGTAGACTTTGGGGAATAAACAAGGACATTAGAATACTTATTCTTGGTCTTGATGGTGCTGGTAAAACGACGATTTTATACAGACTCCAAATGGGCGAAGTCGTGAAGACAAAGCCAACAATCGGTTTCAACGTTGAAACTTTAACTTACAAAAACATATCTATAAACATGTGGGATTTAGGAGGACAGACATCCATCCGTCCATATTGGAGATGCTACTATGCCAACACTGCAGCTGTCATTTTTGTGGTTGACTCAACTGATAAAGAGCGTATAGACGTGGCGAAGAAAGAACTACACATGATGTTGAAGGAGGAAGAGTTGACCGATTCTGCATTACTTGTGTTTGCCAACAAACAGGATCAGCCTGGTGCCTTGACGGCTGCTGAAGTGTCCAAAGCTCTCGGGTTGGTTGATTTGAAAGATAGAAGTTGGAGTATCGTTGCCAGTAGTGCCATTAAGGGAGAAGGTTTGACAGAAGGTTTGGATTGGTTGATTGACGTTATCAAAGAAGAACAACTATAAGTAGCTAATGCTACCGTTTAGAATAGAGTTGATTTGTATGTTAATGCTTTTTTTCTTTCGATCGTTGTGTTGGCCCGTACCTCTTTTTATTATTTGCCCCGATCTTATTGTGTTTTTTTTCTACTCCATTTTTTTTTCGTTTCTCCTTTTACTCCGTTCATCACACTTTTATTTTTGAAATGTTAAGGAGCCGCATCTATAATTACCATTATTCTATCTTTTACCCTTGTACTTTTAAGTTTTTCGTTTTAGATCATCTCCTTTTCGTTTCTTAGTCTTAGTGTGTGCTTTTTAAAATCAGCCGATAGCCCATAAATTATATCAATCAGTATGTTTATATTTCACCTAATAAGGCGTCTTCTTTTTCGTAAATGGTTCAAGACTGGGATCTAGTATTGTGAGTTAACCATTATGCTTTTTATCTTTCAGATCGCCGAGGTGTCTCAATTTCTATAGGCTTAAAAAAGGGCTGTGCATCTTAGGAGCAAAGAGCCGGCCCGCAATCAAGGGTACAAGTTGGGAGAGTTGCTCTTTTATGTGTGAGGTATATACTTCTGAAATTTTATGGCAAGCAAACAACTGAAGCTCCATACCTGGCTGAATTTGCTCCTAGATAACCAATGAATTACATACGAAGAGTTGGATTAACCTCTTTCCAATCGAGGAATCTGGTGTTTCAAAGCACAAGGTCACAACTCCATAACAAAAGCAACTTCCAACATGTGTTCCGAATCCGCCCAACACGATTCTATTCCTCGACACAAAACCCAAACACTGGACGTTTCACCACCAAAATTTTCATTGGAGTACCAACTGTTATCCTTGTAGGTGCATTTGCTATCTCACAAGCTAACTCAGACACCTTCTTTAACGAGCCAAAATTATCGAAGATGTTATTCAAGGATCCATTGGTGCTTTCTAACGACAACAAATTGGAACCCGATCCGAAGCAGCCGACTTTCGAACTCGGGCTATACACTTCATCCCAGAAGGAACTTGAAGATGAAGATCGTGAAATCCGCACTAGACAAATGAAACGGAAGTATTTAGGCATCTTTTACCGCATTCGTTATTTCATAGTTGATTATATACTTGAGCCTATAGTGACGGTAGGCCGGTTTATTGAATTGACATCTCTTTTTCTTCCCCTTTTAATCACGATGCCTCTTGTGTATTTTGGTAAAAGGAATAAGAAGGGTGAAACTGCTGGTGCACAACTATGGTACAAGCTGATTAGAATATCTGCCGAACTTGCTGGTGCTTCCTTCATTAAACTTGGTCAATGGGCAGCTTCAAGAACGGATATTTTCAGCCGCGGTCTCTGTGATGAATTGAGTCAGTTGCATTCTGATGCTAAGTCCCATTCGTTCAGACATACGAAAAGAATCTTGGAGAGTACCTTCAATGGTATGAGCCTGGATGAAATCTTTGATGAATTTGACCCTGTTCCAATTGGTACCGGTGCAATCGCACAAGTTTATTTAGGAAAGTTGAACAATCGGTTCATTGAGGAATCACAAGATCACGATGCATTGGTTGCCATCAAGGTCGTCCATCCAAATATTGAGATTAAGATTGAAAGGGACTTGAAAATTATGAGCTTTTTCGCCAACATGATAGATTGCTTGCCAACGATGGAATGGTTATCGTTACCTCAAGAAGTGGATCAGTTTGCCATACTAATGAAGATGCAATTAGACCTTAGAATAGAAGGATACAATTTGTTGATGTTTAAAGATAAATTTGCAAATCATCATAACGATATCAAATTCCCTAAACCTTACATGAATATAAGTTCTAGAAAAGTTTTGATTGAGGAGCGAGTTTGCGGGCTACCAATGAATAGGGTGTTACAATTGAAAGAAAATCATGGCAAAAACCTATCGAAAGAGATCAGTGATACTTTAATCGATTCATTTTTGAAGATGTTGATTCTTGATAATTTCATTCACGCTGATCTCCATCCAGGAAATATCTTCATCAGGTTTGCAAAGAAGGATAAAGACAACAAAGAATTTATCGGAAATGAATTTGAGACGGACAAACTAATGGAAAGATTATCTTCGATTGAGTCAAACGAAGAATTATTAAAGGAATTCCACACTCTTCACGAACAAAATTATCGTCCTCAAATTTGCCTAATCGATACAGGCTTGGTTACCGAGCTAGATGAGACAAACAGATACAACTTTATCTCACTATTTAATGCACTTGCCGAATTTGATGGATATAAAGCTGGTGAGCTCATGATTGAAAGATCGAAGACGCCTGGCACAGCTATCCATAAGGAGTTGTTTAAGATCAAAGTGGAGCGTTTGGTGAACCGTGTCAAAGCCCGAACTTTTACGTTGGGCTCCATATCCATCGGGGATTTATTGGATCAAATGTTGAGTATGGTTAGATCCCATCATGTGAGAATGGAAGGAGATTTCATTACTGTAATTGTGGCGATCTTACTATTGGAAGGAATAGGTAGACAATTGGATCCAGATTTGGATTTATTTGCAAGGTGCGTATTTGCTTGGGAGTTGGGATTTCCCACCTATTAAAGAGGAATGATGAATTTGCATGGGGGGTCGAAATGTTGTCTTTTATGCAGTATTTCACGTTATGCTGTGTGAAGTCCTTTCAACTCCCTTTCTTTCCCTGAAAAAAAAGAGTAAAGACTAAAATGATTTTACTAACATTATGTAAAAAAACCACAAACAAATTTTTGTATATATAGATCGATTCCAATATTGAGAAAATTGAGCTTTAAGGACGGAAAACTGATATTACAGAACAGCAACAAGATAACCATGTTGAAGGTTTGGTTGACATTGGAAGGTAGACAGTTTGTTAATGCTTCAGTCAATGACGTAAGTAAAATAACATCATATATGTTTTTCTTATTAGACAGAGCAAAAGGGAGAGACCATCTTAATCGGGATACTAACATTTACTTGCATAATATAGGTTTATACTTTGGTGAAATCGGACGGCCTATGCCCAAATTACTAGAGAGGACAACGTAGTAGTTTTAGATATATACCTTTCCCCAATAACGAACAAAAATTATGAACCGTAGTCACCAACATTGACTATATATTTGTATATACATGTTGTATTTAGAGGTCATAGTTACAGGCATCAGAGTCATTCTCAGCGTTCTACAAGCCAACCAACAACACAATCACAACAGCCACATTTGACACGGCGTGCCCTCTAAGCCGCCGACGCCGCTGCACAAAGATAACAGAAAACGGCCGGCAATTTATAATATATATACCGTGTAACAATTTGCAAGGAGGGAGACCCCCTTGATTGAAGCACATGCCACTGCCACTGCCACTGCCACTGCCGCCGTGCGCCGTGACCTCAACCGTCACGGCAACATGGCACACCGCCACGGCCAGTAGGCAGGAGCATGGGCGCGGGGTGGCCCTCGCGGCGCCCGCACGGGGACGGCACCCGGCCGGCTTTCGCCACACGTGCAAATCTTTAATGAAAACGTTTCCTACAATCCCTCTCTATCATAAACGACTTGTTCAATGAAAGCCCACATTGATTCCAATTGACCTTTGTTTCCCCTCCAAGCTTCTCCAACTCTTCAAAGCTTCCCCACCGTCAACCTTGTTATATATGAAGATAGAAACTTTTCCCAACTTTTCATATAAATCTGGTTTTTTATAACATTTAACCTGGCCCTCATCCAGCTGTCACATTATCTGTACACCAATCTGAATTTAGCCGTTAAGCTAGTTCGAGATGAAGTTTGGTAAGACCTTTTTAGGCCACCAGGTTCCTGAATGGGAGCAATATTACATGAACTACAAGTCTTTGAAGAAGCTGATTAAAGCCACATCATTGAAACAACAAGAGCTGCTTGCAAAAGACCCAAATGCCGATACTCTTAATAGTCCTGCCATTAAAGGTGATTTGGCTGCTTTCTTTTTCAACCTGGACTCCAACATCGAGAAAGTTGATGATTTTTATAATTCTCAGTACTCCGAATATGATCGTAGATTAAAGAAGATTGCTAGTGTTTTAAGACCAAATGAGATTCAATTTGATGACGATGAAGAAGCCGATGAAGTTATTGGCATTCTATTGGAGTTGAGAAACTGCTTTAGAAACTTGAAATGGTTTGGTGAATTGAACAGAAGGGGTTTCAGAAAGATTTTAAAGAAGTTAGATAAAAAAGTTGGAACCAACAAACAAGAAACATACCTGAATGCTAGAGTGTACTCGTTACCATTCTCGAACGAAGCTGACATTGTCAAAAATTTGAATTTGATTAACGTTTATTTGAACAAACTATTGCCTGTGAACGAAGATGAATCCAAAGACTATACCGTTCCAATTGACGTTTACAACGATTCTCATAGTGGTAAGGAAGTTAACAGCCTGAATAGCACTTCTAATGGTGATTCAAAACCTCTGGGATCCTCTGCTGCGTCCTCCATATCCAATATAGAGATGAACATCGTTAGTTCCAGCGCTTCATCGTTGCCTCCTCCAACGAGCACTTTTGCTAATAATAGTAAGGCATCTTCACACAAAACTTCTGCCATGGACCCTTACCTGGCATTTTTGGACAAGGATGATATCGATGGATTGAACCAGATGATGATCAAAGACTACATGTCTCCTGTTTTGGCACCATTGAAGTTGTTACTTTCATTGTTAAACAAATCGACCATGCGGTTGAGTTATAAGTGTATTGATGCGTTGCTTGAAATAATTCCAGTTTTGAATGATTCTTCGGATATTAGTGGCAGAAATTTCTTGCACCATCATGTGATCGCTTTAGGTAAACAGTATATCAAGAAGAGAGAGCAGAACGAGAATAATGTTCCAGATGATAACAATTCCATTAGAGTTGCACACACCCCAACGGAGATCAATTTTAGATTAGTTAGTGCTTTTGGGCCGGATGGAATTAATTCTAATGATTCATCTCAAGGGTTGCTATATATTTTTAATCACTTACCACCACATTTGAAGTTTGCGATTTTACAAAAGGATAACTACAAGAGAACTCCATTACATTATGCTGCTCAGTATGGATTGAAAGAGGTTACAGCCATTATTATTGAATTTTTGAAGAAATGGGGATTGTTCAACGATGACTGCTCCATTGATAACGTTAAAGCTTGGGGTGACTCCGAACTGTTAACCCCTTTGCACTTGTCGATCTTAGGTACTCATCCAAAGACGACTGAGGTTTTGATCAGATCTATGAACCCAGAAGTCTCTATCACTTGTCCTCAATTACTCTTGATTGCTACCAGATTGAATTCGCCAGAGATTTTATCTCTGCTACTGAGCTGCAAGGGTATTGACATCAATTATTATGACCCAGAAAACAAAGAAACTTCGTTATATATTGCAGCGAAGTTGAATTTGTTACAGTCATTGAACTTCCTTTTGGACAAGGGTGCTAACTGCGAGATTGGCGAAGCCACTTTTGGATGGACACCGATCTTTGTTGCTGCAGCTGAAGGATTTAAAGATATTTGTGAGTCGTTGATTAAAGCTAACGCCAAGTTTGACATTCAGGATCAAAGTGGCTGGACACCTAGAGAGCATGCAGGGTTAAGAGGTCATTTAGATATCTGCAAGCTGCTAACACCTTCTAATTTCAACCCTTACGAGCTACTCGAAACGAACCCATTGTCTCCACATTTATCACCACAGATGAAACCTTATAATCACAACGATCTGGCCACCAGTGTTGATAGATTGTCGGATTATTCGGATAATAGTAGCAACAACAAGAACGCAAGCACTCGTAGTCATTCGGTTCTAAAACATTTGAAACATCAAAGATCAACATCTCCAGCTCCAAAACCTGTCAAGTCATTTGGCCATCGTTACTTGAAGCAAGGAGAATCCTTAATTTTGATCACTTTAGGTACCACTGACATAAGAGATACCACTCCTGCTATCGATTTGAAGAGAGTTCCATTATCGAAGGCACATTCTACCGAATTGGACACCGCTTTGTCTGTGGTTATAAGCGCTAAGAATTTGGATCAGCCTTCAGTTTTGTTGGACTTGCCGTTGGACGATAATCATGGTGGTGCTACAGACCCTATTTCTTTCAAGTGTGTGGATAGAAACCCGTTCGATACTGTGATCTATTTTGATATTGTCCCAACATACCAGTATGGAGATGAGAAGAAAGAAAGTAAGATTTTGGGTAGAGCCGTTACTATTTTAGGAAACGCATACACTAAGGTCGGTCCAAATTTAAGATCTTTAAGCAGTTCTATCAGCTTACCAATATTAGAATGTGATACTTTGGAGGTGTTAGGTACCGTCAAATTCGAATTGATGCTTGTTACTCCATTTTCAAATCCAAAGATGACGTTAGACAGAACTGAGACCTACTGGAAGTCTTTAGTCTCATCTAGAGTCATCGGCCACAGAGGTAATGGTATGAATAGCAAAAATAGAAAATCATTACAGCTAGGTGAAAATACCGTCGAATCATTCATTGCTGCTGCATCATTGGGTGCTTCATACGTTGAATTTGATGTCCAGTTAACCAAAGATGACATCCCGGTTGTTTATCATGATTTCTTAGTTGCTGAATCTGGTATTGACATTCCGATGCATGCGCTTACTTTAGAGCAGTTCATGGGTTTGAACCAAACCGACAAAAAAGGCAAGAAGCAGTCTTTGGATGACTATTATCTGTACAAGAAGAACAGAGCGAGATCAATCTCTTATAACAATGACTTAATGTCGCTGTCTAGATTACAAATCACTGGGGACGATAAAGCTCATGTTGATGAAGATGAGGATGCTGGTCCACAGCACGAAAGAATGAAGTTGACCAAAACTTGGAAGACCAAGCATTATAAGGGTAACACAAGGGGCTCGTCTATTGCATCGTCGTTTGTTACGTTGGTTGAACTATTCAAAAAGGTTCCCAAGAATGTTGGTTTCAACATTGAATGTAAATATCCAATGTTGGATGAAGCTGAACAAGAAGACATGGGACATATTGCACCCGATTTGAACCATTGGGTGGACACCGTTTTAAAAGTCGTCTACGAAAATGCCGAAGGTAGAGATATAATATTTTCTTCTTTCCACCCTGATATATGTGTTCTACTTTCCTTAAAACAACCATCAATTCCGATCTTATTCTTGACAGAATCCGGTACTGCCCCGATGGCTGACGTGAGAGCAAGTTCGTTGCAAGCTGCAATTAGATTTGCTAAGAAGTGGAACTTGCTGGGTATTGTGTCTGCTGCCGATACAATCGTTGCATGTCCTAGATTGGCCTCTGTTGTCAAGGCAAGTGGATTGGTTTGTGTCACATACGGTACTCCAAATAACGATCCCGAGATTGCAAAATTGGAGATGACAGCGGGTGTTGATGCCGTCATTGTTGATAGTGTGTTGGCTGTGAGAAAGGAGTTGACTAAGGAAGTAAAAAAGGACGACGATAGTTTGTACATGTCTAGAAGACTGTGATTTAAATTTAAATTATTTAAATTTTATTTCCATTTTTATTTTATTCTATTTGCTTTTTTTGCTCCTCGTCGTTTTCAGTTTGCGTTTTTTGTTTTTCTTTAAATAAATTTAGAAAGTTTCCCTTGTACGTGCTTTACATGCATGCACTTTTTTCTCTGTTTTTCCTTTGCAGTTGAGTTATTCGATTGTTTGATAAAATTTTACATAAAGTTTATATAAGCCTGTTTTTGTCTGTTTGTATCCAATTATCCGCTTACTGTAACAGCCGTATTGGAGGGCACAAATTTTAATTCGTGCATGGGTAGATTCTCCTATTCATACTAGAGTGGTTAGTAACTACAAACTCTTAAACAGAAAGGATACAGCAAGGCCGCTTAAAAACCCTACTAATCTATTCATCAACTTATTGGGCTCCCATGTGATTTTTGAATAGGTAGGTATAGGAAGACATTTTTTCAAAGAGAAGACCGAAACCATGAGGTGTGTAAAAGCCCAACACGATCATTTTTTAGGGCGCAGCTACAACGAACCGCAACTTTAAAAACAAATAATTTGTTCGCCATTTTATTGGTCTTGGGGTGCGAATCACATGTGGGGAGCAAGCTTATAAGTTATTACCCTAGATTCTAGAAAATAAATTTTTGAAGAGTTCTTAAAAGATCTCAATTATATATATATATATATATATATACCTTTGGCTTAGGTTATTTCCATCTCATAGTTTCGAGGACAAATCTGGGCAAGATTTTTGACTCCCGAATTTTGTTAGCGATACATACATTCTCGTCACGAAATCAGTAGGGAGGCGAGGTGCTTGGATAAGCCGAGCGTGGGGCGCCTCGCCTGTTCGGGAGCAGATAAGTATGCGGATGAGCTAATCACAATAGCAAGGATATGAAATTAGCTGCCCCAGGTGGTTGCTAGAAATCTCACCATTCCAGCCCTATAAATTCTTCTTTTCTTGCCTTAAATAGTTTTTTCCTCCCTGCGCTTTTTTGTTTATTTGCCACTTTCAATTTTTTTGTCTTTAATTCAACCCAATTCATTTTTTAACTTAAATATGTCATCGACAATCATTGCTTCTGGTATTCCATTGACTGCCTCCGATTCCAAAATTGAGGAGTTCTTCACATTCTGCGGTAAGATCAAATTGATCTCTACTATAGACAAGAGTGACAAGACGAAGACCATCCAAGTTGAATTTGTCAATGCGTCTGCTGTTTCTACTGCCTTACTTTTGAATGGTGCCGAATTAGAAGGTGGATCCATCAAAGTGATCGAGGAAGGTTTGTCTAAGCAACCAACTCTTCCAACAGGTATAACTGCAGGCCAACCTCCATCTTACGACGAATCAAACAAGACTGCTTCCACTGAACATGAAGGTCATTCTGATATCTCGCAAGAAGAAAAACCAAAATCAACCATACTGGCTGAATACCTATCGCATGGTTACGTATTCTCCGATCAATTGGTTCAAAAAGCTGTCGAATTCGATCAAAAGAATGGCATTTCCAACAACTTCAAGACGTTTTTAAGCAACCTGGACAGCAAGTACCACATTCAGGAAAAGAACCAGCAGTTGTATGATAGTGCCAATACCAACTTAGGTCTTGATAGAAAACTCACGAAAGGTAGAAGTGCATTATCCACTTATTTTGACAAGTTCAAGCATGATAAATTAGGCTCTAAAGTGCATCAATTTTATCAGAACGTTGCTACTGATGTTAAGGAGGTGCACGAAGAGGCAAAGAGATTGGCTGACTTGAAGAAGGAGGAAGCTGCTACAACTTCAAGCACCCCAGCTAGTGGTGAAGTCACTACCTTGCCTGTTTCTGATACGAATGCTATTCCATCCTCTGCTAACGCTCCATTTATTTCGTCAATAACGCCAAATTCAACAACCGCTCAAGCTGCAGGTGCAGTTGCCCTTGAAACTGAAAAGAAATAAATAAATAAATAAAAAAAAACAAAAGAGAAAAAAAAGAAAAAAATAGTTGAAATGTATGTTTTATCTTTATCCCGAGTGTTTGAATTTATTGTTATGCGGGCAGCTTTTAGGTCCGTTCTGTTAGTGCGTTTTTTGCTCTATTGGTAGACTAGCTCCCTCCCTCTTTTTAAATAGCGAATAATTTAATTTTGTGTGTCTTTTTTTGGTTAGAAAATTAAATTGAGCTTCCACTAGTCGTAGTAGTACAAGTGACTGTAATGTGTTTTTACGAGACGGTATTTTTGTGGATAAACATAGTTATGTATTCAATAAACCTTAAGGCCTTGCGCACACTTTTAAAGGTGGTAATAAAGTTAATTGAAAAAAAAGTAGACTAATCTTTAATTAGATAAATAGAATAAATAAGTAGGTAAAATAGCAAACAGCCACTAAACAGCTAGCATTTCCCATCTGACATAGACGTAACATCTCAAACACTAGTCGGAACAACAAGTGGAGTCACCTTGACAGTGCTCACAGGAGCAGGAATCAGTACAAGCACAAACCTTTGGGCAAGAACAGTCGATCTTGGTATCACAATCATTACATGAGCACTTATCACCGATTGTGCATAGTTTTGGACATTTGCAGATGTTAGACTGGGAGCAGGCACAGTTTTCTGGAGGACAAGAGGAAGACATTCTGGTTGTAATTGTGAACGTAACTATTAATATATATTTGAAAGAGGTAATAAATAGAAAAGTATTGAATGATGTGTAACAAGGAGAGGAATATAAATCAGAGAATTACTGAATAGGATGAGGAGGGGGGGAAACTGCTGCCTTATATACATCAAGAAAACGGCAAGATGCACATTACAACTCCACAAATGACTAGTGTACACACTAACACGAATCAAACTCCGTAAGCCTGCAACTCCGCAGAAGACGCAAGGGTGTGCCCCGTGGATACCCGATATAATCCATTTTGGAAATCTGAACCGTTAGAGTTTGACGCAGGACCGAAGACGGGGAGAAGCCAAAACAAAAACAGGATTTGACTTTGGTCCCGCAGGTTGATCAGCAGTGGTGAGTCAACTCAACTCGACTGAGCCAACCACCTCCCAGGACAGCCTCTTATATGCTTTGCCTTCCCGCGGTATCGTATCTATATTTATTTTTTTATTAGTAAAATGGATGATCACATAGCTACAAGGGAATATTAATCAAGAAGATACTGGATGTGTATTGATACCGCACAACGTGAGATCTTGAGGGATCTCTGCCCCGCCAGGCAAACAAACGTCATAGAGCAGATGCCAAACTCCGGATCTCCGCCAGCAAGCGGGCGTACCCGACTCCATCCGATCAGGCACAGCCGCTCCATTTGCGCGGTTATGGCGCTATTGGAAGGCAATGGAAGTTTGTGCTCTGGTTTTCGCCAACCGCCATAATGTCTTTACAAAAAAAACTTTTTTTTTAATCAGTTGTGCCTTTTGTTGTTGTTTGTTTGTTGGTCACATCAAATAGAATACTAATTTATATCTATAGTACGCACTATAAGTTCGTACCATTGGTTACAAACCTTACTCAGACGTCACAACTAAAATATCTCCACCACGGGGTTTGCCACTTTTGTTATCATGTTTAGAATGAGTTATGTACATCATTAGTATTTCTTGGCTGGTAAATGCTTCTAGCCCTTTCCATAATTGGTGCGTTCACATATATTTTAATTATAATTGCTAATGGAAATGTATTCACCTACAACTCATCATAGTTTTTTGATATTGTTATAGTAGAGTATACACCTTCTCATTCAAATTATAGCTGTACATTTGGTTGTTTCCCGGTTTTTATTTGTTTCGTCAACAAAGAAGAAGAATAACAAGAACAGGCAATACCACCACATTCCTACCAAGAAGGTCTCTCAAAGAGGAAATGCGGAATTCAAAGCCTACCTGGCATTTTTCATTCGGTTGAGTTAGCTGTTCGTCGATTTCAGTTAAGCGAAATTTCAATATTGCGCACCAACATCAACCTAATGATGTCGTTGGCAAATGGCAGTTTTAGGTGATGTATCCGATTGGCCGACAACTTGGGGAAACTTCGCAACTGCTTATGAGAGAACTCAACTGGCTACAAAGGTGCAAAATTGGTTCTGATTTTATTACACTCAGCGGAGCTGATTTGAATGGTGGACCGAAGTATTTCGAAAAATACATATATCCATGTATATGTTCCGACTCGTTTTTACACCGCAAGCTGATTTTGGGAGATCTAACCGATGGTGGTCGATTTGATTGACTGCTGCCGTCTTTGTGTATTTCTAGTCCCTATATGGGAAGAACTTAACAATCATGTTAGGCGACAAAGAGGTGAACCTATATCGAAACATTGATCCCACAGTCTTTTGCAATCTAACACGTGCAGTAACCCCCTTTCATCAAGTTCAGGAATCGATTTTAGCTTAATCTTGGACTTAAGCCATTAAATTTAGGCAAGAAAGCTCCAAACTATCAATATTGATAATAAACAGAATCTGGGCTGTTAATAATCTATTTTTTACAAAATTTATAACAGCTGTTGAAATATTCAAATCCAAAAAAGTAATGGGAATCCAAAGTGATCTACACGAATGGGAAGATCGTATTAATCGTTTTTACCCATAAATTTCAGTTTCCCCCTTCATTCATAACTTGCACACTTGAGTTCCTTATCCTTGGGAGGATAGATACATGTTGTGCAACTCACTAAATTGATATTATGTTAGATTAAAGAAAGAGTAACTATAAAGTGATATATAAAAGAAAAGAAATAAAGTGTCTATAACGTAGTTATAGAATGTCGACTCGTAAAGTAGTAGATAACGGAAAGGAAACAATTTAAAGAACCGGAGTACTTAAGAATACTTGGTTTGTTCGCAGAACCAACGTCGATAAGCGTCGATAGACGCCTATAGTCGTCAGTGACAAGTGCCAACTTCCAAGTTTCCAACTTTCCAAGTGGTCACACGGTCACAGTCTACAGACTCACACTGTCGACGTTCTATATATATATGCATGGGTAGATTAACATTCTTACACCCCATATTTCATCTCAATACAGAACGACAGTCTTTTTTTATGTCAGATGAAATCGATAGATCTATTCCCGCCACCCCTTCTCCCTCAGGAACCTGGTCCTAATCTATCCTTAACGGAAGAGCCAAATGGACGATATATATCTGAGAGTAGTTTTTCAAAACTTTGTATTTCAAACAGGGACCTCGATCGAACAGTAATTATGAGTCTAATCTATCCTTAACGGAAGAGCCAAATGGACGATATATATCTGAGAGTAGTTTTTCAAAACTTTGTATTTCAAACAGGGACCTCGATCGAACAGTAATTATGAGTCTTAGTTTAGTACAACCCAAATACCTAAATTAGGTAGGCAGCATTCGAGACTGCGATAAGAAAGCAAAACCAAAAAAAAAAAGAAAAAAAAAGATAAGGCGCCTCTAAACTGCAATTTGCAAAAAGATTGAACAGTAAAACTACAATTTACTCTTGTCTATTAAAATGACATAATTTTTATACTAATATTAAAAACAGACATATACAAATAAATAATGTGCTTTTTTAAATTATAAGCAAACAAAAGTATCACTATTTATTGGGTTCATGCATCATCTTCATAATCCTCATCATGCTTAAAAAGAGCTAGCAACAAATTGACTAGTTACCACACGAGCAACTGGTCACAGTACTACAGTGTTCACAAGTACAGTCTGCACCACATGAACACACTTGAGGACAAGTACACCCAGTGTTGTTTTTGCAACCATCACAGGTGCATTTATCACCACAAGCACACGTCTTTGGGCATTTGCAAGCAGATTCAGTTTTGGTACCACAGTGAGAGCAAGTACAGTTACCTGGAGGACAAGAGCAAGCCATTTTTAGTTATTGATTGATTGATAGTAGTTGTGAGTTGTAAGAATATCTTAGTTATAAACTTTAACTGATAAAGTAAATTGTTAAAATTGTTGATGAATAGAAAGGAGGAATATAAATGTGTATGTTTCCTGAAGTGATTTGAGAGGCAGCCTGCCAGCCTTATATAGACACACACACTCTCGAGAAGAAACGGTCTTCTCTGCGTGCCGAACTCGATCTCTCCACTGGGCGCAAAAATGTCTCTCCTGATTGCTGGACGGGCATTGTACGGGCAGCCAACAGTGGACACAGCCGTGATCCTTTTTGCGATACTTTGGCTACAATGGCGGGCGCCTTTTTGGCTGGCCGCTTCCCTTTTCTTTCTC
>JAJMAB010000136.1:0-29405 GCA_030564825.1 Ogataea sithepensis | reverse complement strand
GTTCTCCTGGTCTCTGGCTACATTTTAAGCTATTAATCGTTAAAATAGGTGCAGAACTGACGGTGCTACAAGGGTTTAAAGATTGAGTGTTTTGGGAGGATCTGAGTGATGCGCGCTGGCAGAAAAATATTTTAGACAACAGATTTTCTGATGCGAGCGCTGACTAGATCTTTGCTGATAAGCGATAAGACTGACAGGGTGCCGATGATCCAGAGGTGCAAGAAGGTTGTAGAAAATGTTTCAGAATATATGTAATAAGATTACAAGACCTGAAACGTCTGAAAGTCTACAGGGGTCACGGATAAGCCTAGAAAGGTGTGACAGGTTGCTAAATATGATGGAGATAAGGTAAAATGAGATGTTTCATATAGTGTATAGAATTTATACTTGAACTATGATCATGGACCGGATTTTGTCTATAAATACAGGTCTACTTGTCCTTGGTCAGAAAGAGTTTTCAGATATATAGATTTCTATTTTAATTAAGTTTCACTTTAGATTTAAAAGTACCATCAACTAAAACCAATATATCACAGCGTCGGTAAGAATTTTTGAAGCTGTCGGTGGCGCGTCGATGATAGATTTGTTTCTGTTTTCGTATTCCAATTCCAGTTGTCGATGTCCTCTGCCTTCTATGATATCCAGCTTCTTCCCATTACCCTTCATCTTTGATCTCGTGGGTTTGACTATCCTGGAAGGAGCATTTCGGAATAGGTAATAAGCCCTGTTCAACCGGCGGGCGAGGGATTCGAACCTCGGCCTCTAGCATTTCTTGATCTGGATATTCACTGGATGTTTGTTGTTGTTGAACTGTCTTAGGACCATCGAACTCTGGTGTAGATGACATCGACATTGGAGCCGTGTTCTCTTTGGAACTAGGAAGACCGCTACTACCACCACCACCACTAGGCAACCATGGTGTCTCTGCAACATAATCTGGATCCATCCACATCTCTACTATTCATTAGAGGAACATAGCACTTTTCCTTCGTATCTTTCAACGGAAATTGGTGTGCTAGGCCTTTGAATGAAGATGACCGAGTCACAACATCATTTTGAACATCATAGACAACAGCAATGTGGCTGGTCTTGGATAGTATCCAAGAAAGACCCCGTCAATACTTCTCTTGAAAAGCTTTTGGCGTCTATCAACGTTGTATGAATAAATTCGACATCCAAAAGGTAAGAAATTTGAGTACTGAGGCTTCATCGTCTTTCCAGTTATGAGTTCATATGGCGATAGCTTACTACGATTCGTTTTAGGGACCGCATTGTTCAAATACAGAGCATGCCGAAATGCATGAGTCCAAAATTCATTAGGAGCATTGGACGATGTTAACAAAAGTTCCATTCGACGTCTAATATATCCGTTAACGGTTTCGGCGCTTCCATTTTGATAAGAGGAATGTGGGGCACTACACCTTAAGGAATAACCTTGTTCATCACAAAATTCATTAATGACGAGAGTGTTTAACTCATTATCGCTCTTTATATAAACAATATGGTGAGAATTAATCTTTAGTATATTACTCATTCTTCTTAACAGCACAATAGCAGCCTTGGACATCTCTGACTTGCGGTCAAGGACCTCTCCCAGACAATACTTGGTTCTAACCTCAGTGACCAACAATCCATATTGACCGGCTATAGGTCCTATCATATCGATAGCGATTTCCTCACCAACTTCCAACTCTTCCACTCTTGTTGTCCGCTTACCAGTATGCTTACGTACGATTGCTCGCACAGATTTCACACTGACTTAGGGTGGTTTTAATCTGATCATGTGAAATTTATTGGTTTTAGTTAATGGTACTTTTAAATCTAAAGTGAAACTTAATTAAAATAGAAATCTATATATCTGAAAACTCTTTCTGACCAAGGACAAATAGACCTGTATTTATAGACAAAATCCGGTCCATGATCATAGTTCAAGTATAAATTCTATACACTATATGAAACATCTCATTTTGCCTCATCTCCATCATATTTAGCAACCTGTCACACCTTTTTAGGCTTATCCGTGAACCCTGGAGGATTTCAGACGTTTCAGGTCTTGTAATCTTATTACATATAGTCTGAAATATATTCCACAACCTTCTCGCATCTCTGGACCATCGATACCCTGTCAGTCTTATCACTTATCAGCAAAGATTTAGTCAGCGCTCGCATCACTCAGATCCTCCCAAAATACTCAATCTATCTTGTTTCAGACCACTACCAATTTAAATAAATGTTCCAACCTAAACCTTTAATATCTATATTAAGTATTGATACATTTTCACATTTGCCTCCTTCCTAGTTTTCCGTAATCCTGTATCGTTGCATCGTTTGTCTTGTCTAGATATCTAAAGTCTTTAACTGGAATCCCATCTTTGTTCTTACCGAACATTATTCCTTTGCTCTTAGTTTGGATGATGTAATTTAAAACTCTAATTGCATATCCTAAGTGGATCAACAACGACACAGAGTAAGTAATATCGCTTCTTACTGTATTAGCAATGAATAATAATATACCTATTATTGATCTGAACTTACTGTAATCCTGAACATTTAGTAGTGGCGACTCTTCATTATTCATGACTGCACCTTTTTTGGCAAAAGTGATAATAGAGAACGCTGCCTTTCCTCTATCTTGTAATCCTTTTTGACTCTTTCAATTGTATCCTTCATTGAAATTTTAATTCTACCATTCTTTAACCTATTCAAGGTGGAAGATCTTTGGTTCACCCATTGATTTCATTTCAAAAAGTTTCCTAAACATGTGTTCTATTTCTTTTCATAGTCTTTTCTTTCTCGGTTGAGATCATTATATAATCCACATATATTAAAACAATACACCTAGACTTGAAAAATAGACATGGTTCAATCATTGGTCTAAAATCATTTGAAGTTAGCACTCTGCTTATAGTGTTAAACCAGATATTAGGAGCTTGTTTCAAACCGTACAACCCTTTCTGTAGCTTCCAGCAGCTTCCTCTAGCTGTATTTATTCCATCAGGTGGTGTAAATTATATCGGGTAGTCGATTTTGCCATTGAGAAACGCATTTTTGGCATCAAGCTGTGATATCCTTCATCCATTTATCAGTGTGATAGCTAGCACAAATCTGAACTTTTCGAAAGACATAACTGGAGCATGCTGTAATTCTCTCCTCTTTCTTGAGTAAAGCCTTTTGCTACTAGTCGAGCCTTAAATCCTTCAGATCCGTCTGGTTCCTTCTTCACATTGAACACCCATCTCCCTTTTACCAGCAGGGTGTCCTTCGGTAGATTCTTCATGCTTACCATCTTGTAAACCTTATTGTTATTTATTGACTAGACCGAGATTATCGGGAGAACTTGGTCGTTTGTTGACATTAGGATAAGGAATGGCCTCTCGACTAGTAGGCACTAGGGCATTTGAGGAATCTAATGACGCATCTGTATTTGTAGCTGCCACGGGATCTCCCTGTTGATTCGTTGTTGTAGTTGTTTGACGATGAGCACTATCTTCGATTACCTGTATTCTATTTTCCAGGCTCGGAGGGTCATATTCCATTTGAGACACACCGTCGATAGCTACCCATGGTTCGATTCTTGACTGAATCATTTTTGGCACTTGTGAATTTTCAACATTTTTAGTAACGATGTTTCGTAAATAACAAGGTCAGTTTTGTCTCAATTGATTGAATTCTGACACAGGAGGTTAGGAGCATCAACATTCTAAAATTTGCCCACAGGACTTGCACAGTAATAGCCATCTTTGGGAATGTAAATAATAATCACTATACTTTCTAGCAAAAAAAAAAATAAAATAATTGGGCACTTCATTATCCGGTTGTTTTCAAATTTGTTTTATATCCTAATATTGCTTATATCCGGGATATTTCTCGATAGATATGACACTCCTAAGTCTTCTATACTACACAGCAGATCTCTCCCCAATGGGTACAATTACCAGTTGATATGTCCTGCAATGAACAGTAACCAGGAAAAAAGCAAATAAAAAAGGTTGACAAAAGAATGAAATCCAACAACTCAGTTTAGATAAATCATTAAGGGACAATTTAAGTTCATGATGATGCCACAGGTGTCAAACAAAAATTCTATTAGTACCATTGAGAGGAAAGAGAAATTAAATAGGCGCAATGGTGAACTAACACAGAATTAACGACACTAGTAATGCTTACCAGTTGATAATCTTAGATTGCAACAAATAATCAGCTCATGAAACCCAATAATTAAAGCTTTCATTAGGTTAGCAGTCAACCACCACCAAGAGGATGATAAAGCACGACAGTATGAATACTCATAAACGTAGAAGTAAGAAATTTACTCCTTACACACTTTTCGGTGGTGCAGGCAACTGAGACATCAACCTTAAAGACACGATAAGCACCTTAATGCCCCAGTTGGAAACATCTCAGGGTTCATAAAACGACAGAAAGAAAAAAAAAAAAACACACAGACCATCTCTTTCTCTTGAATTTACCTTCCCAGCAACAATTGCCTTACACCAGACAATATGCATATTTCTTGAGGTTGTCCCCTGGGTGGACTAAGCGACTCTCCAGCCCAAACAGACAGAAGGAGAGAAGCAACAAAGTTTCAACAGGGAACACGTTCTCAAAACCTCAGTTCACGAAACTTGAAGTAATCGCAGGACATGAATCTTAATGGTGATCATCTAGTAAGACAAAATATCATTGACCGGGACTGATTACCAAAGAGTTTCAACTCTCTATCCGTCCCTAGACAAGCTGACAGACAGAAGTAGGCTGAATGACTTCTTGATATTTGAACACACTAGGCAGGAAGCGGCTGAACTTCTCTAATACACAAGTGACATCTTTCATGAACATAGCTTGACTGTCGGACTCGGGATCATTTTGTTTCTTAGACGAGTTGGACGACAAGCAGAAATCAGACAACAAAACTGGACAGTCGTCAAAGGTAGACAGCAATAAATATTCACAAACCTGAAACATTTGGCTTAGAGCAACCTCTAATAACCAGTAAGAGATGAAAGTCAAGCACTGATAACCACTTTGCTTAAGCATCCGGGTGGGTAGGAAGATGAATAGGAGCAACGCCAATGATAGCCAATAAAATCGCTAGTCAAGATGCATCGCTAGCAGAAACGATAACAGTAGAATAGTAACAGCAATAGATGACAAAAAATTGAAACACGATTTGGTATTTTTTTCACCATGTATTTTCCCGATTTCAAGGCCAATTGATAATTACAAGCGGAAGAAAAATTAACGCAGGAGCATTTTTGGTACTATGAAGTCCCCGGATCCAAACCATCAGTTTCAACAAACAAAAAAACCTATCTGACAAGGATCAAGAGGTATCAATGAACGGTTGATAAATGAACTCGTAGACCAACCAAGTATCACAGGCATTACTCGGAACACAACATGGAGTTTGAGAGGCAGACCTTTAGTCAGAAAGAAGAGTCATCGAGCAATTCTAGATGGAGGAGACCTTGATTAACACACATCACAAGTTACAACCAGACAAAATTTCAAGTCAGGTAGTGCACAACTCAATTGAGATATCATTAGCATATATATTACGTAACTAAGGTTTAGACCCTTGCATTCTTGCACCGCCCTGAAGATAGCGAAGGTTCAGTTCACGCCTATCTGTCCACTGTCCTCTTGCCGATATGCAAACAAATTCACAAAGATCTTGAAAGCTTCCACCAATCTGTCTAATCTACATGAAATCACAGGATCCAAATGTGGTGGGGCACGAAAATGGTGGTCAAATTGACGTGAAATCCCAGCCCCTGGCAACGGCAACGAGAGAAATTATCGCGCACGCAAATCGAATGGACGCCCGCTGATTATTTTCGTATGTTTTTCTTTTTTATGTGCATGCGTTCCTTATTAGGATTTGTTTTTTTTTTTTTTTTTTTTTACTTTTTAGCTTTTTTCACCTGACTTATTTTTTTATTTTTTGACATCCTACAACAATCTGTTTGTTAGTCCATATATATATACTTCAACACCAACATACATTCAATAGACGACGGCCAAGATGAAATGCCGAATAACCACCACCAGTGCTTATTTCACGTTGATTCTATTGGCTGTTTTCCTTTCCACGGTATGCCTTCAGGGCTCCGATGCTATCAAACTAGGTTTGGAGTTATATCCATCTAAGGAGTCTTCGATAGATTTGATGAAAGCAATGAGCGATTATCAAGCTGAGAGGAGTACAGTCAAATCCAAGAACGTTAAAAAGTTGAAACAGCTGGATGAGAATTTTAACAAGCTGCTTAATACCTATATACAGAGCCACAATTGTTTCCGATACCCTTTGATAAACTATGTCTCCAAACACGATCTCGGGCCAGAACAGGAGTCGTTATCAAACTTGCTAATTTCTTTAAGTTTTGATTTTGAAAACCTTCCTAATACCAGAACCCAACAGTTGAACTTGAACATCATTGACAAACAGGGCAACATTCTTAGAAGGAAGGTGAGATTGCACGAATCAAAGCTACATATGGTGGTAGATTTCCCACTGTTCAATCACAGAGATGACCCCATGACTTACATCGACATATGCTTTGAGAACATCAAAGTTGACCAGTCCTGGAAGTCTGTTCCTAACGTAATCGATGCCTACATGAACATCGAATTCGGTATCCCAGAGATTGTCAAAGAGTACAAGAAACAAACACAAGGGTTGCAGGACTCCAGGGCTGAGTTGACCAAACTAGACTCTGAGCTTGATGCCATCATTAAAAAATACGTTGACGACATGGACAAGGAAAAGAATTTTAGAAATTTGAATGAAGACACGTTGTTCACAGGCACTGTGCTGTGGTTTACTTGCATCTTCACGCTTGTTTTGAGTGGTACATGCCAGCTGTTTTGGTTGCGTAACTACTTGAAAAGAAACGGCATGACTTAAGTCTTATTGACCCTAACTACAAACCCCAAAAACATCTCCCTCTTGTTTTTTTTTCTTCAGATCCCCATCACCGCTGTCATATTACAAATGTACCATAATCATTCTTATACACCACTATAAATGTATCATATCCATTGTTTTTACACTTCAAATTCACCTAGTTGGTTAGTTACTGTTCTATTATACCTCTCTTATTCTCATCGTCATTTTGAAATTATTCTGTTCTTCATTGTATTTTTGATTTCTCCACTTTATACACCTTTGTCACCGTCTTCTAAAGCTTTCCTACTCTAAATTTCCTTTTATTCTAGCGTTATATAGATCTAAGATAAATATCCGTCATATAATTTCCGCTAATAGATACCATCTTCATTTACCTACAGCATAAATAAAACAGTCTCGAAGTATCGTAAAGTAATCATCAATAAATCAAATTCATCGTAATAGGAGTTCATACAGAAAAGTAAACGTCGCAAGAAAGAAAAAAAAAAAAAAAAACAGAAAAGAATATAACATCATGGAAATTGTAGTACATCGATGCAAACCAAAGGCAAAAGCAAAAAAGAACAAGGAGAAATTAAAAACAAAAGCAAAGAGTCCACTATACAGCAAAACCAAAAAAACCAAGCCTGCAATCACAAAAAAACTCTTAATCATCCAATAATATCTTCCAATAAAAATGGAGAAATGATAGCTTATGGTTAAATAAAGATACTGTTTGGAGCTGTAGAATCAATAACATCATTGTCCATACTAACGTTTGTCTTCTCATCTTTCCCAGCTGCAGTAGTTTTTGCAATGTTGCTAGCAACAGAGGAA
This sequence comes from Ogataea sithepensis, assembly GCA_030564825.1. NCBI lineage: Eukaryota > Fungi > Ascomycota > Pichiomycetes > Pichiales > Pichiaceae > Ogataea > Ogataea sithepensis. The sequence continues at coordinate 21,679 of JAJMAB010000136.1, read as the reverse complement.
GATTCATCACCACGATAGGATAGTTCCTTATCAATGGCATCGATACGGTTTAGCTGGTTCTCAATGACGTATTCGTTCGATCCAATCGACTCTCGATAGATGACTTCATCCGATTCGGTCACTGGGTCAAAATCATCTTCAGCAACTGCATTCCCATCATCAACGATATAATTCTTGTTATTATGTTCGGTAAACTCATCGACATCCTTCACTTCTTGACTCTTGACTTTTTCTAATAGGTCGGACATTAGCTTGTTCGATTCTTTCAATCTTAAGATGGAAACATTCAATCTTTTCTTAATCTCTTTCAATTCCTCAGTTGGGAAATCTTTGATCGCCAAATTGAATTCGGATAATGAGATTGGTTGTACAAGTTCCGACATGTCGCAAAAGATTGATTACTTATTTTTTGCTTGTCAAACGGTTCAAAAAGAGGAAGCAGTAACGGTTGGCATGTGCCAAAAAAAGTGGAGAAACTGGGGTTCAAAAATTAAAGTTAACAGACAGAATATATGGAATTTGTGGTCATCACCAAAAACATGGTGTATTACATAATAACTTAACAAATCGAAAAATAATAAGTCGATCCCATCCATATTAACGTATATTTCACAGTTCTTCATTGAATGTTTATTTTTGACGTTGGGAGAATCAACTTCTTAATCCAAATACAAACAAGGATGATTGTACGCTGTTTAAGAACAGTACCTAAATTGAGAGGTTTTTCAACCTCACTCCGGTATACTAGATGCTATTCTGTGTTCAATGATGATTCAATAGAAATATTGCATCCGTCTTTACTCAAAAAGACGGAATCGCTAGTGGCCCAGTTCAAAACTTTAGAGGATCAGTTATCGACAGGTGGCGAATTCAAACTTGACCAATCCAAAGAATACACGAGGCTTTCAAAGATTATTGGAATTTACCACGATTTCTTGGAAAGCCAAAACAACTACAACGAGTTAAAAGTGATGGCCAACGAAGAAGAAGACCAATCTTTGAGAGAGGAAGCACGGGAAGAGTTGAAAACCGCTGTACCAGAACTACAGAAACTAACCTCCAAACTGAAATCAAATCTTTTGCCACCGCATCCTTTTGCTGACAAGCCTTGCTTGATCGAACTGAGACCCGGTGCTGGAGGCCACGAATCAAATATTTTCACCGAGGATTTACTCGAAATGTACATCAAGTATTGTCAACTACACCACTGGCCGCATGAAATACTATCCAAGACAGTGAACCCATCGGGTAAAGGTATAGTGGAGGCAACGTTATCGGTGAACGAGCCAGGTTCGTACGATAGACTAAGGCACGAGGCCGGAGTGCATAGGGTGCAACGTGTGCCCGAGACGGAAACGAAAGGGCGTGTTCACACATCGGCATCGGGTGTTGTGGTCCTACCCAAGATAGAAGAGAGCAGCAACGACCCAGATTCAAGAAAGTTTGCACCTGGAGAGTTACGTATCGATGTCATGAGGGCAAGTGGGTCTGGTGGTCAGCACGTGAACACTACCGAATCTGCAGTGAGAATCGTCCACTTGCCAACGGGTATCACCGTGAACATCCAGGACGAAAGATCACAACATAAGAATAAAGACAAGGCTATGACTGTGTTGAGGGCAAGGTTAGCAGAGAGGGAGATGAGGGAGAAAGCAGAGAAGGAGCGAAAGGAGAGAACAGGTCAGGTTAGCAGTGTCGATAGAAGTGACAAGATCAGAACCTACAACTTCCAGCAGAATAGAGTCACCGACCACAGATGCAACTTCACGTTGTACGATTTGGATGGTTGTATGAACGGTGAGAAACTTGATGAGGTAATTGATCAGGTGGCACAAATGGAGACGAATCAAAGGGCTGATGAACTCATTAAACAGATAGAAAGTAAATAGGGTAGCAATGTGTATATAGATCGGTATATGAAACTTTGAAAAATATAGATCCAGCTTGTAAGTATTTCTCAAAACGGAAATATACGTGGCGTAGGAAAAACACACACCTGTGGCGGTGCCAGACTACTCTTAATGTGGCTGGTGAAGTCGCGCCTTGGTGGCAAAACGGGAGAAACATTCAAAGTCAAAGAAACTGCAAGCTCTCTACTTAGACGAAGAGAGTAAGTTTACTGTAGAACATTCAATTGCACTATATACTTTCAGCAATCATCACATATAAGATGTCAATCCCATCTCTAGAAGACGCAAGAAAGGCCACATTGAAGAAAGATTACGCTTCTGCAGAGCAGATCTACCTTGACATCCTACAACTAGACCCAAAATCCTCATCTTTGAGATCCGAAAAGATTGTAGAATTGCAAGAGTCTGCCACTTTGGAACTAGGCAAATTATACCACGATGAAGGTAAAGAAGAGAATCTTGTCTCGTTGGTTGAAAAATCTCGTTTGTCCATGGGAAGTTTTGCCAAATCCAAGACTGCCAAAGTGATCAAGTCTTTAATCGACTTGATTGAAACTTTACCAAACAAGGACACCACTGCTGTGTCGATCAAAGTCACCAAGGATTGTATCCAATGGGCTATCGATGAAAAGAGAACATTTTTAAGACAATCTTTACAATTGAGATTGGCATCTTTGTACTATAAGAAGAAGACCTACCAAGATTCTTTGAAGATCATAACGGATCTATTGAGAGAATTCAAGAAGTTGGACGACAAGTCATCATTGGTTGAAGTGCAACTATTGGAGTCCAAGAACTACTTCCAATTGAAGAATTTTGCCAAGTCTAGAGCAGCAATAACATCGGCAAAGACGTCAGCCAATGCGATCTACTGTCCTACCCAAATTCAAGCCGAATTGGACTTGATGTCTGGTATCCTACATGCAGAGGACAAGGACTTCAAGACGGCGTTCTCTTACTTCTATGAATCCTTTGAAAACTATCAGATACACACAGATGAATTCAAGACGATCAAAGTTTTGAAGTACATGTTGATATGCAAAGTGATGTTGGGTCTAATTGACGATGTGAACACCATACTCAACAACAAGAACTGTTCGAAGTATGCATCCAATAGGGAGATCGAAGCGATCAATGCGGTCTCGGTGGCACATTCCAACAGATCTTTGAAAGAATTGGAAGATTGCTTGAAGACTTACAATTTGGAGTTGACGCAAGATGTGATCATCAGATCGCACTTGTCCGACCTCTACGATTCGTTGTTCCAGCAAAACTTGTTGAAGTTGATCGAACCTTATTCGTGCATTGAAATATCCCACATCAGTTACATGATCGGCTTGCCTAAAAATATCATCGAGAGTAAGTTGAGCAACATGATCTTGGATAAAGTGTTCTATGGGGTTTTGGATCAAGGTAACGGATGGTTGATCATTTACGATGAGCCACAGTTCGACAAGACTTACGATTTGAGTTTGGCCGTTATTAAGAACATGTCCAGTGCTGTTGATCTCTTGTACGAAAAGGCATCCTTGTTAGATTAAGATTATATTATAGTTTGATAAATTTTCTAGTTAAACTTTTTTTAATCAATTTGAATTTTCCATATAAAAAAAGATTTTAGAAAGTAAAAAAAAAAAAAAAAAAAAAAAAAAAAAAAAAAACAGAAAACATGACTATATATGTTATTAGTATTAGTATACAAATTGGAGAACAATACAAAGCTTGAAATAACAAATTAAGCGTAAATACCATCGGCAACTTCACCGAACACTTCACAACTAACAGCAGCAAACTTTTTCAAAAATGGTTTCAACTCATCGACAGAATTGAAGATATCGTAAAACTTGTAAGTGGAATCCGCTAGCAAATTCACTAGGGAAACGGCTTGCTTCAAAAACAAAGATTCGGTCAAAGATCTACTTTCGATTAGGATATGGAACAACGTATTGAAGATCGAAGGAATGTAAATTCTTCTCAATTCATGGTACACTCCCAAATCGGACTGAGATACATCAGGATCGTTGACTAGATCGAATAGGAAACTCTTCAACTGCTTTTCCAAAGACGTGGACAATGACTCGATAGTTTCTGCTAATTGGGTGCTTGAAACAGACGCTTTGTCCAAATCGTTGAACTTTGTGATCTCTTGGAAGTTGTGAATTAGATGTTGATATTGAACGATCTCATTGATGCTTGTAGGCGATATCGTGTACGGTTGGAAGGAATCTTCGTTGGTGTCGTCTAACAGCGTCACTTTTAACTTGTAGGAACGCAGCAAGTCTGGTATTTTGATGGTTGACACAAAGGCAATTGTGGCTTGCACTTTACCGCAAACCAAGAATCTTCTAACCAACATGATGATGGATTCCAAACAATCTGTCACCATCTTGGAATCGTAGAACCAGTAGATGGAAGAATACAATTTGATATCTATTTCCGAGACGGAGGAATCCAAACTGATTTCGGATTTTGTTGGGTAATACGATTCAGTCTCTTTGAAAACTTTTTCGACCGTGTTTCTCAAGATGGATTCCATTGGTAGATTCAACTGTTCGATTAATTTCAATTGAGTTAATCTTTCGTTGACATCGTAGACAAAGTTGGACAAGAAATACGAGTAAACATCCACCAAGTCTTCATCGTTTGGAATGAACGATATATAAACCGGTATCTGGTCATACAACTTGTATAAAGTCAACCTTGTAATGTAGGACCTTAGCAACTTGGTATAATCGATGTTAGAGATAATTTCTTCACCGTAGATTAGTTGCAAGAATATAGCTAGATGAACAAGAATTCTTAGCAAATAGGCTTCACTCGTTAAATCGAAGGTTTCGTTATCGGAAGGATCTCTGGATAGAATCTCATTCAACGATATCAAACTGTTTTCCATCAAGCTTTTAACGTGGTCAGCAATGATCGAACCAATAAGCACTCTAATCGAATGTTCACTTTGGGATCTAACAGCCACGTTAGAGCTCGTGGCCAATAGATTTAGTGCCTCGGTTATAGATGTTACCACTCTTGGTGGTGTAGGATGTTTCAAAATGGAGTCAATTTCGTCGGTCTTGCCCATTTTTTCATAAAGGGATATCTGTTTCTCTTCAATCAGGCTTAAAAACAAGTTATTTAAGTAGAGCAACAATTTCTTCTCCCAAGACGAGGTTAGACCTTCACAAGAAGTAAAATCACCGGCCAAGTAGCCATAACAGCCTGCTTCATAGGGGCCAATCACATTCGATTGGGATAACCTGTATAAAGCTCTTCTCCATTTCAGTTTGTGCTTGATTCCAACAGGTTTTTCGATTTCTCCAAGTAGTTGAGGATCATAATAATCTTGTAAACCTCTTAGAATCAAGGCAAAATCGTAGTTGCCAGTCATTTGGCATAGCTCAGTCACTTCTTCAACTTTGTTAGCCAACAACAAGAAGAAGGCTTTTTTAAAGAACAATTCATCCTTGATTTTGTCCTTTTCGTTTATTCTGTTGTTCACAGATGATCTCAACGGAGCGTCTGCATCAAGATGCTTGACTCCATTTGGTTTAGTTGCACCAGCCTGAATTTCCACTTTTGTGTTCAACCATTTGGTGGCTTGTAAGCTGCTGTTGTCAACATCGTCTTCTTGATCGAGCAAATCAAGTTGGAAATTATCACGGATCCATTCTATGATTTTATACAATTGCAACAAATCGGTATCTGATTGCAAGATTTTTTCCAACAATAAGGTGTCTGATGTGTAGATATTGAGCTGGCCGTAGTTAGACACGTTGGTCGAGGAAGATTTGCTGAATTTAACAGGCAACAAAACTTCAAGCAAGTTCCAAAACTTGGTTTCCAAAGCCCAATTTTCGATGATCTCTGGATCCAAGTTCAACTCGTACGAGTCCAATATCTTCTGTGATGTGCTCTGTCTAAACAAACCAACCAAATCTTTCAATGTTTGCTCACCCCAGTTCAATCTGAAGTCCTTCAAAGCTCTTGCAAACCTGACGCTGGTTGGTTCATCGTCGACTCTGGAGTCCAACACAAGCTTGTTTGCAATACTTAATTTGCCCTCGTCGGTGTCTTCTTCAACAAACATTTTAATTTGTTTATTATTAGCAGCCAATCTGTCAAAAAAGAGACTAACCAGCCGGTGTTGTTTCCATCATCCACCGATCTTTAAAAAGAAAAACACATCGTTTTCCCGGTATTTAATGCATGGTCGTGCGAGCACGAATATAATGTAATCAGTGACGTAACAGAAGGGGGAGCGCACTCCATCTGAACAGCACCGCCTCTCCCACAACGCTTCATTGAGGTTAATTATATATTATATATATATATATATACATTTCAGCTTTTTGTCACTGCAATTATCCCCATCAACTGTACCTAAATTGCAAATCATATAGACACGGAACACAATGGTTGAAGTTTCACTGACAGTTGGAAAATTGGACGCCTCGTTGGCCTTGTTGCTGACCAAAGACCACCACATGATCGAATTCCCAACGATCTTGCTGCCGGATGGAATCTCCACAGGTTCGATCGTGAAGATCGTTTGTGAGAGGGATTTGAAAAAGGAGGAGGCTGAAGATGCGTTATTCAACAGGTTGCAAGAGGAGATCTACAACACTTTTGGTAAGAACGAGCCGAAAGATCCTGTTTTGAAAGTGTTGAACGTGACGCAAACCTCGTGTGTCTTGGAATGGGAACCTTTGGAATTGGGCACTGCTGAATTCAAGAGTTTGACTTTGTACAAGAACGGTGCCAAACTGGGACAGATTAAGAACCAATCAAGCAAGAAGAACATCAAGTTGAGTGGGTTACCTGTTGACACCGAATACAACTTCCAATTGAGACTGGATACTTCTGCTGGTGTTTACCATTCCAATTTGATCAACTTGAAGACTCACAAGATGACCGATTTGAGTGGTATCACCGTTTGTCTTGGCGATATTGACTACTTCAACGAGCCTTTCACCCAAAGTGACATTGAAGAATCCGCTAGAAGAATCGGTGCTAAGCCAATTACAAACACCGTTAGAATCGACACGACACAGTTCATCTGCACTAGAAAATCGGGAACCGAGTACGAGAAGGCCAAGAATATGAACATACCGATCATCAGACCTGAGTGGTTGAAAGCTTGTGAACTGGAAAGAAGAATAGTTGGGGTCAATAAGTTCTACTTGGATAGTGAACCTGCCATTTGGAAACAAAGAGAGTTCTGGAAGAGGGATCCTACTGACCACCAACGCCATGAGACCACCACTTCTGCCCCTTTGCCTAGTACTCCTCCACCTGCTCCTGCTGATCAAGAAGAATCGGTCAGCAAAGAAGGAACATCGGGTGACCTTGATGGCTCTATTGACCCTAAAGAGATGTTCGATGAAGGTGCAGCAAAGATTCCTGCTATAAGTGTTGAAGATGCCGAAAAGCCACAAGAAGAAGCTGAACCAGCAGCACCAACACCACCACCTTCGGAGCCCATCACTGCATCCATTGATGACGATGCTACCGTTGTTGAAGAGCCTGTTGTTGAACAATCGACTGAAACAACTGCAGTTTCTGAGTCGGAGCAGGCCGTTGAGGTGACCCAGGAAGCTGACCAGGATGGCGAGCCGGAAGGTGTGGTTGAAGAAGTTGTTCCTTCTGAAGAGGTTTCAGAGCAACCAGCTGAAGAGCCAGTTGCTGAACTGGTGGACGTTCCAATTGAAGAACCCGCCTCTGAACCAGTTGAACAACCAGTTTCAGACAATACCGAAGCACCAGTTGAGGAACCAATTGAGAAACCTGTTGAGGAACCAGATGCAGACAATACCGAAGCACCTGTTGAGTCACCAGTTGAGAAACCTGTTGAGACACCAGTTGAGACACCAGTTGAGACACCAGTTGAGGAACCAGTTGCAGACAATACCGAAGCACCAGTTGAGTCACCAGTTGAGACACCAGTTGAGGAACCAGTTGCAGACAATACCGAAGCACCTGTTTCAGAGATCACTGAAGAGTCAGCTGCTGTCGAAAACACTGATGCGCTTGAAACAGAGGCGACAGAAGCTATTGAAGAGTCATCTCCAGAGCCAGAGACGGCTGCAGGTGATGAGGCTTTAGAGCCAACAACTACAGGAAACGGAAAGTCCAATTCAAACAAGAACAAGAAGAAGAAGAAGAAAGGTAAGAAATGAATAAACAAACAAGACAAATAAAAGATTAAGTAAAGAAAAGATGATGAATTGAAAAAAGCCAATTGATTTTTTCAAACATCCCAATACATGTTTAAATATGTATGAATATACGGTAGAATGCTTTTTTTTTTCTTTGTTTATGTGACTAAAGTAGTACAATTAAAAAAAAAAAATTTAAATAATAAATTCTAATGTAATAGAGAAAAAGTTAAAGATGATAAAAAAAAACCTAACATAAATAAAAAATAGAATTATAAAAAGCAGCAAAATTTTACTCTCCAAACAATCTTCTGACCCTTCTTAGAACACTATCCTTCTCTGGATCGTATGGGTGGTCTTTACTTGGGATCTCCAAGATGGCAGGGAAGGGATCCGTGAAAGTTTCGATCGACAGCCTGATCTTTTCAGCAATGTGTTGGTTGATCAACAAGATGGCAATGTCGTCCCTCTTGACGAACTGGTTGAAAGTTGATTCTAGGTCGGACTCCTTGGTGTTGTCATTCACAACCATGAAGTTCTTTTCTTTACCTGGTTCGTTCGAGATCTGACCCGTACCGGCGAGTAGCATCCCTGTTATGGTGTCTTCGTCCCCCATGACTGCTATCAACGTTCTGTTCTTGTTTGCGTCCGAAGCCATTATTGTGGGATTATTTTTCGATTCTTTTGCTTTTTCTTTTTGAAGGACGATTGGTCGAGAATGATGCTCTATATAATATACATCAATTGTGTGAATTGTTGTTAAGATGGAGATATCTATATATAGGTGTGTGTGATGCCTGCGCTATCAGAAGCGTCTGTGCTCGCTGTGCTGCCTGTGCTGCCCGCTGCCGCTTGCTGGCACGCGTTGCGGCGATGGCAGACGGGGTTTCCTGCCACCGTCGCACTTTTCAGTCGATCGACGGGATCTAACTTCTACAGTGTTTTTGCAGTGCATTTTTCACTCTTTCATACTTTTTGTTGTTGTTGTTGTTGTTGCATTATCTCTTATCTCCATTTTTTTTTTGTGAACTGTACAGTGTAGACGTTCAACATCAGCATGTTTTTCAGATCTGTACACAGACGTTTGTTTTCCAGCGTACCCTTCGAATTGGCAGGCCATTCCAAGTGGGCCAACATCAAGCATCGGAAGGCAGCACAAGATGCCACCAAAGCTGCCGTTGCATTCAAAGCAGCCACCAAGATAACGGTCATGGCAAGGCTAGGTGGTGCCGATCCAGCACAGAACCAGCAGCTAGCGAACGCCATAGAGCAAGCGAAGTCGATGAGTGTGACCAAAAGGGTCATTGAGAACGCCATCAAGCGTGCCACTGGGGAGTTGAAGAACACCGATAAAGTGGAGACGGTGATCTACGAAGGTTTGGGACCTGGAGGTGTGGCTGTTGTGGTGGAAGCGTTGACCGACAACAAGAACCGAACTATTGGGTTTGTAAGACCTTGTTTTTCGAAGTTCCAGTTGAGTTTGACTCCTACGTTGTACATGTTCGATAAGAAAGGGTTGATTTTGGTGGATGCACAAGGTAAGGATTTTGACGATGTGTTCGAAGAGGTTTTGGAGGTTGGTGTTGAAGATTTGAACGAGGTGGAAGGTGAGGATGGGGATAAGTTGATTGAACTGATTACCGAACCTACAGAATTGCATGCTATTGCTGGTAAGATCAAAGACATGTACGATATCAAGGAGTTGGAGATTGGTTACGTTCCAAACCCAGAGATGATGGTGGAGATAACCGATGAAGAAACAAGAGCGAATTTTGACAAGTTCATAAAAAGTTTGGAGGATGTTGACGACGTTTCACAGGTCTATACTAACTTGAAAGAGGATTAGCTTGTACATTTTTTTTTCCAATTTAGAAACTTTTCTTGTATATACAGATATATATTAAAACATGCTAAAAAGATAATTAAAAAATGACGTAGAGAAAAAAAAAAAAAAAAAAAAAAAAAAAAAAAAAAAAAAAAAAAAAAAAAAAAAAAAACACAAAAGATAGATGTTAGCTGAACTTGACACCTGCGATCGATCCATCTTCGTCTTTCAATATAGTCGCCTTGCCGTTCTTGACACAAACTTCCAAGATCTTGATCAACAAGTTTAGGTTGATGTTATGGAACTCTTGATTCAAAGTCAACTCACTCCTTCTAATCTCGTATAGAGTCAACACCGTGTTGTTCTGTCCAGTGTTTTCAATCCAATCGTACAAGATGTCCGCCCACTCTTCCAAACTGTGCCAGTATATCAACAGCCCGAGCTTGTGGTTCGTCTTGTTGATCCAATCGGATCTACCGTTCTTGATCATCGACGTGTATATCTCCATTATGAAGTCCGATTTCAAACTTCTGTCGATCTTCGTGTTTGTAAAAACTGAGTTTTTCGAAACTTCGAAATCGTCATCATCTTCATCATCATCATCATCATCATCATCATCATCATCATCGTTATCGTTATCGTTATCGTTATCGTCATCATAGTTATCATCGTTGTTGCCTGCCGTGCCACTAGGAGTGCTCATCAGAGCTGAGGATCCAACAAGGTAGTTATCATCTTCGGTTTCGTCCTCATCGTTGTTTTGCAAGTACCCTCCATCGCTGGAAGTAGGGTTGATCGGCTGTCCTGTGAGTGATAAGGCCCAGATCTTGTAGAACTTGCAGTACTCCACAATCAAGTTTTCCCAGTGTTGTAGCTGCGTTTCGAAAGTTTGCAAGTTGGGTTGCTTTGTGAAGAAAGGTGGGAAGTTGTATATCGAAGGGTACTTGAATCTCGTTGCCATTATGTGATGACTGCTGGCGTCAAGATAGCTAAAAAACACAGAGAAGGCGATGTGATCGTTGGAGAGATTTTTTGAGTAGCTAGCGAGCGGGTGTTTTTTTTTTAAGATGGCTCGCTCTTTTCCCCAAGCCTCATTCATGCTCCGTCTATATGTTTTCTTTTTTTTCTATATCTATATCTATATCTATATATATATATGTACTTATACGTGCCTCATCGTTCTTTGTATTTTGTACAGACCACCACAGAACCATGGCTACAGATCAAGAAGTGAAGTCTTTAGAACAAGAACATGCAGAGGTGTTCCAAGAACTAATCCAAACGGTAGACCAGCTACTGATAAAATCGACAAAGGCCAAACTGGCTACACAGACGCAAGATGCAATCAACGACGAGTACGAATCGCTGTTGAGGACGATGGACTTCACGTACCCTTTACTTCATGATAATATAACTAAAGAAAACGAAGAGAACGAACTGGTGAACGTGTTTTTGAAGAAGATGTTGAACCTAAGGTTGCGGATATTCGAACAGCATCTGATAACGCACCCGATCTTGAGTTCGATCCATAGCAATTCCGTGGACAAGATGATCAACGAGACGAAATTGAAGCGATTGATCGAGAGCAAAGATGCTCAGACTGTGGAGTACAAGCAAAAAACACTTGCTTACGAACTAATAGATAAGAAATTCAACGAATTGCAACGTGAGAATTTTGAGAAATTGAACTTGATCAAGAAGCTGTCTAACGAGTACCTTACTTTGTTGGGGGAGAACGCCGATTTGAAGTTTCAAAACTCGTTGGACGATGGAGGAGAGATTGAAGGTGTGATCGATCAGCTCAAGAGAAGGAAGATGAGTCTTGTTAAGAAGAATGTCATGTTGAGTAATTTCAACATCATGTTGATTTCGAGTCTATCGAACGTGGATTTGAACAGTGACAAGTATCTAAGGGACATGTTACTGTATTGTGGTGATTACGATGAGTACGAATTGGAAGAGTTCATGGTATAGAGGAACTATTATAAATATGTAATCAAATTTTTTTTATTAAATCTATATACAAAAAAGAGGTTGGAGTTTTCTGTCTTTTTTTTTTTTAACGTTCGTAATTGCTAAACAATCTTTTATTCACAACCTCCCAATCAATGCATTTCCAAAAGTTCTCCAAGTAATCTGCCTTACCACAAACACCGTAATCTTGAATATATGCCGTCTCCCAAACGTTACAAACGAGTAAAGGTAGCGAATAGTCCTTCTCTCCCAAATTCAACTTAATCTTTGAATCCAACAACGATTCGTAATCTTTCAACCCAATAGGCCCATTCAATTCCAAACATTGGTTTCTTGAATATAGGTATGGAGTACCGTCGTTGTTCGAAGCCACGATTTCCAATTTCTTAAACTCGTTTTCAATCAAGAATACAAACCCGTTACCTGCCAAAGTATCACACTGGAACAAGAAATCGTTCTTGAATTCATCGAGCGAACCGAATTGGTCGTTGATCATCTTGAGCAATTGTGGCTTGATGATGTTCTTATAATCTTCTTCACTTTTATCAGTACTATCTTTCAACTGTTCGACGAACAAATGGTTGTTATGGCACATGGAAGCATAGTGGAAGATGACACCGTCGAGTGATTTCTTGCCCGATGAGAGTAGGATGCTCAACGGACTCATGGTTTCGTATTTGGTTCCCACGGTGTTCAAAGAGAGTTGCATCGTGAGGTACTTCTGGTGGTCTGTCCATACCGTGGAGAATTGCAATGGGGTCATCAACCCTTCAACACCCGAGGTTTGCAACTTGGAAAAGTTTGCCAGGCGGGGCACCGTGTGAAGCGATCTTTTAAGAACCGATCTGTTGAGCATGGATAAAAAGAAGCGGAGGAAAATTTGCAGTATGTCGCCAAATAAAGAGTAAGATCTAGAGAGATTTAGAACAAAATGACAAACCCCAGAAAAGGACAAAAAACAAAAGAGCACTCTTTGATTCTCGATGAAAAATCAAACAGGTGGCTGCAGGGCTGCGTAACCGGGTATTCTTTTTTTGTTTTTCATTACGTAATACCCATTTTCCTGTTAGTTAATCGATGTACGTTTATTTCACTTCATCTTCATCTTCATCTTCATCTCCAGACACTCTTCCCCTACAGTTATCCAGTTCAGCGTTGACAATGTCCGCACTTCCACATACGCCGATTTTCACCGATGCAGAGGTGGATATGTTGCATCGGCTCAGCAAGAAAGAGTCCTTCTTGATCAGCACCATCAGAATGGGGGGTGTCAACACCAAAGATAAAGAAATAGACATGGACAAGTACAACAGATTCATCGAAACCTCGGGCCGTAAGATGATCCTCGTGTCTACCGGTTGTCGAATAAGTGTCACTAGGGACAAGGATTTGTTTGCATACTTCGATCCTAACTTACGTTTCAATTTGACTACTCCACTTGGTGGTAAGGTGGATAACGCAGGTGGAGGCTATTTGGCCATGGTGGACGATAATGACTGTTGTGTTGCCCATATCCCGTGCGTTTACGTTCCTGATTTAGGGTTTAAAGATGAAGGAATATATACGCTTCTTACGTTTGCTTTGAACGATGTGATATTCGCAATGTCTTCACAAGGCTCGTTCGTTAAGTTTCAAGACGGTTTTCTTATTGAATGTTGGAGCCATCCGTTGATTTCCGGGCCTTTTGTTCATCGTAAGTATTTTTACACGAAACGCCGCCGTTAGAGGTATGTTGGAATGAAAGTTGTTCCCATCGATAAAAATCGGTATATAGCCCAGTCGATCAACTAATCGACTAAATTTAAAGAATGATGATAATAGATATTTACAAATGACCATTTGATCGATTAATTTTTTTTTTTTCATCTGTATTAGTTATAATAAAAGGATCATCGTTATACGTATACTTAAGTTACCTTTGTCATACGAAATTAGCATGCTCTAAGGTCTGCTTTTTTTTTAAGTAAGTACCATAACAGGAAAAGAAAAACTCCTTTTAAGACAAACGGCTTGTTGTTAGAACAACTTTGCTTTGCAGTGTAACATTAACAAATCATGTATGTGAAGTGCAAATAAATGAATCAGTTTCACTGTTGGTTGTAAAATGCAAGTGAAAAAAAACACAAAAAGATGAAAAAGTTGAAAAGAACCAAATCAAAGTAATTAATGAATTGGAATCAATCAAAATCTCTTCCCACAATTCATATATATGTCCTGTTAGATCGACCAATTAATAGACATCACAATTGGTATAACATAATGAGCAACTATTCCAATACAAGTGAATTTATCGAATGAAAAGGTTGCCAAAAAGCCATTGTTCTAGTGACAAGAGCACGTTTGCATATTTTGATCCGAATTTGATCGGTACGGAGATGAAAACTTTAGTGTTGTTCACCAATCAAGGTAAAGACGTTTCCCATCTTCCTATTTGAGTTGAATTGAAAACACGTTGCGAAGGTTTATAAGCAAGGGCTCCTTAGTAAAGACACGCAAGGATAATGTTTTCAAGATTTCAAAGATAAGGACAAGTTTTGTGTTATCCGTACCTCCTTTCGATATAGAAAGTGGTCCAAATCATAGCTGAAGAGTACAATATAGCGATGGTAATTACCAAGATTCTTTTAAATCCAACTCGGTATTGTTATCAACTCAAGAGAACAAAAATCGTATATAATATATATATATATATATAAACAGATCGAGCCACACTTCCCCATCTACGATTACATAATCAACATGACACGGAAGTGTTTCTTTTAACGGTTTATCAATTTGTGTGCCATCCATGTTTTATCATTTCTTCTTTTATTCTTATTTATTATTTTTTTTTTTTCTTGTACACAGCAGGACCCTTCCCTTCTTTTGCTACTTGATTAATATTATGAGCTTGATTAGATTACCTATCCACCGTTTCCAAAGGCAATTCAGCACGTCGTTGTTGTCATTGAAACGGCAAAGGGTCAACAATCTAGGCCGTCAATTCCGTCAAACAACCGATGCATTTCGGAGTAATGACCAACAACCAAGCTACCAGGTGTACCCTCCTTCTTCAAGTGAGTCGATCATCACACAGGCTGATCCTATAGCTTTGATTCTAAACCAGCCGAGTTTGGTTCTACAACGGCAGATTGAGTTCATGAACTTATTTTTGAATTTTGAGCAAGCTAACAAGTACCATCTGTACACGACGGAAGGAGTTCAGATCGGTACGTTGATGGAAAGAGATTATGGGATTATGAAGATGTTGATGCGTCAGTTGTGGCGATTACATCGTCCTTTTTATATTGATCTGTTCGATGGACGTGGAGACTTGGTGTTGAGTTTCAAGAGACGGTTCAGTTTCATCAATTCGAGAGTGGAGGTTATCTTGCCCTTTCATAGTGATTATAACTTGTATACAGGTGCAGGAAATTTGAGTTACGATGGGGTTGTTGTAGGACAGAGCGTACAGACTTGGCATCTATGGCGAAGAAAATACAATCTATTCAAGAAGGCAAGTGGAAGTGAAAATGAGGATGAGTACGTTCAGTTTGGGTTGATAGATTCCGGGTTTCTTGCATGGGAGTTCCCTGTATTTGACCAGGTGAAGAACGTTATTGCATCGGTGAGCAGAAACTTTGTTGGTTTGTTTAGAGAGCTGTTGACCGATACTGGAGTGTACATCGTGAGGTTTGAAAGTGGAGGTGTTGGAGAGATCTATCCGATCGATTCGGACAAGCGGTTGAATTTGGATGAGAGGGCGGTGATGTTGGGTAACACCGTGTCTATCGATTTCGATTACTTCAGTAGACACAGTAACGGTGGTCCTGGAGGGTTTGTTGTTGGTGGAGGTGGAGAGCCATAGTATTAAAGTACACACATACAATCTGTACATACATATATATACATATATATAAAGTCATATCACACATAAAACAACTTGAATACAAAAATTCATACAAGCTGTGTGAATTGTGGAGACCAAGCCGCACATCTATGCAGCGGACTAAATAGCCTAACGGGAAACAAACCCCGCGCCAATTAGAGAGCAACGGGCGCACCGATTTGCTCGTCTTTTTGGCGAGCTCGTTGCAAACAATATATATAGTTACAACTATATAACTGCTAATCAATGGAGGAAAAAAACAAGGTTTACGTTCATTTCATTAGAATTATATAATCATAAAGATAACAGTAAGAAAATGAAATAAAAAAAAAGAAGATGTGGTAGACTAGACTAGACTAGACTAGACTAGCTTATCGTGTCATAGTAGTGTGTGTTTTTATAGATTTTATCTTTTCTTCCATCCCGCAAATTTAAGCAGCGAAACCAATGACACCACAGGCAGGTCTGCCACCGGCATTACCAGTCTTCAAGGAGTCTGGGTGACCACCTTTACCTAGATCGTCGGTACCACCGTGAACAACAACGGTTCTACCCAAGATTGAGTTTTCACCTAGTAATTTGACCAATAGATCTTGCTTAACACCTTTGGCCAATCCAGTAGAATCGGTGGTGATGTTACCCAAGTCACCAACGTGTCTCACATCGTCTTCAGGGGCACCATGGGTCTTACCGAATGGGTTGAAGTGAGGGCCAGCAGAGGTACAACCATTGGTGTTATCACCGAATTGGTGCACGTGGAAACCTCTCAATGCGTTAGGATCGTTACCGGTGATTTCCCAGGAGATGGTGGTTGGTTCGGATTCGGAAGATTGTTCAAAAGTCACGATACCTTTGACTGTAGAGTCACCTCTTAAAACTGCAACTGCTTTGACCATTGTGAGTAATTGTAGACTGTGTAGGATACGAAGAAAGGAGGAAAAAAAAAAAGTAGATAGTTGAAGGAGGAAAAGAAAGAGCAAAAGTGGCGGGAAATTTAAAGTGGAGGTGGAAACGGGAGAGAGGCAGGCAACTGGGCAGGCAGAGAAGAAGATTATGGAAATTTCGCAATTTTCAGTGTAGCAGCTCCCTGCGCTGACTCAGCATTACTTTCTTTGATCTGCACGCTGGCAAACTTGCTTGCTGGTCTGGCTGGTCTGGCTGTGGTTCTGGTATCTACAGGATTGCCGTCCATCCGGGTATGGAATATATATACATCGTATACCTTGGATCAAGAGAAGAAGAAGAAGAAGAAGGTGAAGTATGTACATGTAGAAAGAGAGAAAGTAGAATGTGTGGGCATGGAGGGCTACTTATATATATACCACAACGCCAATAGAGGAAAGGGAGACACACCGAAATGTGCTCGTCGCTTCGCCTTTCAACGGTTAATGTGCTCACAAGTGATTATGTCACTGCTTACACCACCATCAACTATTATGCCATATATTATGTAATCTTTCCTCTGCCGATCTGCCGATTTTTCTGTTTCCACAGTTTTGTCTTGATCTTTTTTTTTTTTCACTTCATCTTCTATTTGATCACAAGCTTCTCTTTCTTCTTCCCTGTCTCTCTCTCCCCCCCCTTATCTATCGATCTACACACACACATACGATGTTGTTCCAGATATCACATCTAATTTCTTTACTACTCTGTGCGTTGCATGTCTTCTCCTTGCAAGCCGTCGAGGTGGACGATACAAACTTCGAAGACTTGGTGTTTGGCCAACCGGGCAAGTACTCTTTTGTCTACTTCTACTCCGACCACTGCACCCACTGCGCAAACTTCAACCCTCATTTCGAACCATTAGCAGAACTTTACAAAGGCACCAACATGCAGATCTTTAAGATCAACGGATTACAACAGAAAAGAATCAGAAAGAAGTACAATTTGATTGGGTTCCCTTCTTTGAAACTCTTCTCATCTCAAGGTGATGAAATCGGATACTACAATTCGGCAGTGAGAACCACCGAAAAGATAATCGATTTCTTACAAGAAAGTACAGGTGTTGTTCCTAACTACCCTCCAAAATCAGTAATTGAAATCACACCTGCTAACGTCAAGCAACAAGTGTACGATAAGTTGAACAACGACGTGCTCTTGGCATTTTATGCTCCATACCTTGACAGATGGGATAATTCGCATAACTCGTTTTATCAACGTTTGGCTAAATACTACGAGGATGCCGTGCAAGATGGAACCATCTTTGCTGCGGTTGACATCACAAGACCAGAGAATGCAGAGTTGGTCAACCATTTCCAAGTGTTGAAGTACCCTACCGTGTTCCATTTGCCAAAGTACAGAAGAAACAACGATAACGAACTATACATCTTGGATGAAAACGTTGGACCTGAGGAAGTTGTCGGTATGTTGATGGAGAGTCAGGTTGGTCAGAGAAAAGTAGACCTTACGAAGATGAGACAGGAAGCTGAAGAACTGCTCAAGGCTAGAGAACAGCAGCAGACAGAAGAAGAAGAAGAAGAAGAGGAGGAGGAGGATGAAGATGAGAAGTTGTTGAAATATAGAGAATTGTAACGATAAAAACTAATGAAATTTTAAAAAAGATATATACATGCACATACATAATCGGCAAGATCGTATCGGCTGGAAATTTTCAGGGGTTACAAAAACCTCTACACGGGCCACGTAGATGCTGATTTCTGCTCTTCACGATGTGCCAACAAGCCTTCGTTCGACCTGACCTGTTCCTCTTGTCTTTCAAGTTACAAAAAGCTTACAATTTTGATGTATAATTCCTTTTTATATTTTTTAATTCCAATTGTATCGCCTCAATTGATTCCCCACTAATCGATTTCATCATGAACATCTTTCGTATCTTGGGTGACTTTTCACATATGGTGTCCATAGTGATACTGTTACACACCATTCACACCAAACAATCTGCCAAGGGTATATCTCTCAAGACTCAAGTATTGTACGTGATCGTCTATTTGGCAAGATACTTGGATCTCTTCTTTAGTTTCACCTCGATCTACATCACGTTCATGAAGATCTTCTTCATCGCATCATCCTGCTACACCATCTACCTGTTGAAGAAGTACTCAAAACAGATCACCGAGAACCTCGATGACTTCAAAGTGGCGTACTTGGTGGTGCCATGCTTGATCCTAGGTGGGTTGTTCAACCATAAGTTTACAATTGTGGAGATCTTGTGGAGTTTTTCTCTGTGGTTAGAATCGGTGGCCATCTTACCCCAGTTGTTCATGTTGCAGAAGAACGGTGAGGCCGAGTTGTTGACCATCCACTACATCTTTGCGTTGGGTATCTACCGTGCGTTGTACATTCCAAATTGGATCTACAGATACTACGCAGAGGGAAGATTTGACAGATTGGCTATCTTGACCGGTATCATCCAAACGTTGATCTACTCCGATTTCTTCTACATTTATTACATGAAAGTTATCAAGAACTTGAACTTCAACTTGCCTCAGTAAGCGTGGAACTTTACCGTTGATTAATATGCAAATCTATCTTAATTCTATTTTCCTCTCCATACTGTATGAATGACCCATCCCTCCCTCTTTTTTTTTTTTTTCACTTTATCTCTATATAACCTTTTTTTGTTTTTTGTTTTTTGTTAACTTTTATCTCTTTATGTTTTATTAGTGTTTACCCGTTACATTGCACACCCTCATTATTATTTTTTTTTTTTTTTTTTTTACATGTTGTCTTTTCTTTGAAAAAAATATATATCTACTCAAAATATACAAAAACTTCTATACTAATCCAGTAGCAGACTCAATCAATCCTTCTTCAATGGGAAGTACTCAGTTCTCACACCTTCTTTAGTAACGATAAGAATCTCCAACCCATCACCAACGTGGATGTGTCTCTCTGTAGCTGAAGTGAAGGCATCACGCACCAACTTCAACACCTCTTCCAACTCCAAGTACTGTAACTCCTTCTTCTCACCTGTTGTTGGGTCCATCTGGTTCTTAAAGTTGACTTGGTTGTCCAAGAACGGCATGATCAAACTGGCAGCAGCACCACCGGCACGGCACTGTTCCCTCTCGTACGAACCAACAGGGTCGAACGAATAGATACAACCTTTACCTTCTTCATCCAATCCGGCAAGGATCGTGTGCACGTAGTATGGGAAGAACCGTTTCCCGTACAACAAATGTTGCAAGAGTCTGGCTGAAGAAGCCACGCTCATGGATTTACCGTGGTCAAAGTGGTACAAGGTCAATTGGGTCTTGAAGTTGTTTATAAGAGCTGTACCATCCGCTTGGAAACCGTTTGCTGAGAGCAAGAGGTTATCACCAACATCAAACACTTTGGGTTCGTAACGAGAGTTGATGCTGTAACCCGTTGTATGTCTCGTGTCCCCTGCTAGCACGGCAAAATCTTTGCCTGCTATTCCTAAGATCGTTCCACCATTATCTGTAATTCGAACGATTTGTCTGTTAGTATACGGTATTAAAAAATCGATTGTTCTAGTTTAGTTTGGGGTAGAACTTACCTGAATATGGATTGAATCTGTGCTCGATAACATCGTGGGATATTTCGTTGGAGTATTCACTTGCTAACGTTGTCGATGCACCCCTGTTCATTTTATGATATGCATATATGAGAGAAGCAACCTAAGAGTATCAATTGATGTCCCTTTTTTAAAAAAAAGAGAAAGTGTCTTGATATTTCATGCCAATTTGGTCCAGAAGTATAGATGGTATGGCAATGGCAAATCGTCGTAATCGTGATTGATCGCTGTGCACTAAGTTTTTTTTGCCCTCGAAGTTTGGGGAGATCCGGTGTGCGGGTGTGGCTCATTTTTTCCCCGATCATCAGCCTTCGTTCAGCGGTGAGGTGACCACTGAACAGTGAACTGAACGGTCTAGCTACCGCTACAGTCCAATAAGTATTTTATAAATGAGTGTTATGATACGTGCTGTTCTGACTTGGTTAAATTTGATCGTTATATAACTAGATTGAGCTTCTTTTTCTGCCGCTGCACTTTTCTATCACCCCTACAGTTCCATGTTCTTATGTTATAATCGATTGAAGCCTTGGTAATAATACAATATGTTATTAACAAGAAATATTCAATGAAAATCTAGCGTGACTATGAATAGATTTGAAATATTACAAGAGAAATTTGAAAAACACAAACGTAGATAAGTAAAAAATTGGCTATAATTTAGTAATCGAGAAAAATAGGAAAAAAACGTTCACCAGAAGAATTTAAAAACTATAGATAAAAGTTAAACTAAATAATAAAACAAAATAAAGTGATCACAAACAAGAAAAGGTTAGCTTTAACTTGGGATCCCGAGCCTTTGTAATCTGAGACTGCAGCAGCAGTAGGAGCCACTGTTTGAAAACCAGCCATGCTCGTTGAAGTAGAACCAATGGAGGTAGCTTCATTTGCAGATGATGACTTCAAAACTGTAGAGAACGAACTTGCTGTTTCTAAATTGGAAATTGTCTTTGGAATAACTGTTGTATAAATGATGGTTTCTAATGAACCTTCAGTTGAAGTGGTCACGGTCAGGGTCACAACATTAGTGACTTCCTCTGTGGCAGTTCCACCAGCTGCAATTTCTGTAGTAGCAGTCAATGTGTTCACATCCACATGGCTAGAAGCAGTGTCTTCAACCAAACTTGTCGTCGTGACAACCGTGGTGTAAATCACAGTATCGGTTGAACCTTCCGGACAAGTGGTGACCGTTACAGTGACAACACCAGTAGCCAACTTTCCAATCTCACTGGTTGATAAACATCCAACGGTAACAATCACAGTTTCTAGAATTGTGGTTTCCGTAGCGACAGTTTCCACAGTGGCTACAGTTACTGTCTTATCAGGGCCTTCAGGACTTGTGGTGATGACAACGGTGGTGATTCCAGTTATGGTAGTGCTGAAGGACGAGACTCTTGTTGAAACTGTGGTGTAGATGGACAAACCGCTAACGGATGAGGATGAGGATGAGGAGGAGGA
>JAJMAB010000135.1:0-29789 GCA_030564825.1 Ogataea sithepensis | reverse complement strand
GAACGGCAAACTGTTGTTTGCGTGGGAGTTCTACCTTTCTCTGGATAAACTGCTTTTGTGTTTAATTACGAGCATTTTTCCATTCAGCTTACTGTCTATCCAAAAAATTGATTTTATATTTAAGAATTATTTTTGTCAATATATTAATATATAGAGAAAGTTGGTTTTAACTGGTAAAGATATTTGATAAAGTGAAGGGTCAAAACTTGCGTGAAAAGCTGATTCTTTGGTAAAAAATGCAGTTCTCCAAAAAAAATTGGTAGAGGAGAAGAGCCGCTCTTACGTAACAGAACTGTTCATTGCAGAAAAGACAGTACTTTGCGATAAAACACTGTGAGACTTGCCGCGACTATATATATTAAATTATATATATATATGATAGTACCACAATAATCTGGCGGGTAAAAAATATGTCATATTGATCCTTGCGTTTGCCTATGATGTGTCACAGATATAAGACTGCGAAATTATATAGCCGCTCTGATAGATTTTTTGAAGAGCCGGTTTGCTTACCAAGTATATTAAGTTTTAGGTTAAAATAACCCTTAAAATGTACCGTGTATTCAATGCTATGTTCACACTGCCTAAAAGATAAGCGAGACCCCAGCTGTGTAGAATCGAAATCTATTGAATTCTAACAATTTTTCCTTCTTTCTTTTTTTTACGTGGTGCTGCCTAATGAGATTTACAGGGTTATGATGCGGTTTGCCATCGGTTTGTTGTTCGATAAATTAGTGAGAATTCCAGTTTAATTCGAAAAGAATATGATCTATATTCAATACATTTTAGATCAAAGGGATCTTATGTTGAAATATGTGATTTCATAATTGGGTAATAGAGATCACCGACAAGTAATTTTAAGTAATAAGTTCAATTATAGGTCTATCTGAGAACCTTATGTTATAGGGTTATATATATTGGTCGTAACTAGTGTTATGATAAAGTGCTTGTCGTGAACTGCATCTGGGATGTACTTGGAATACATAAGAGATGTATTCAAGTGATGAAGAATGGCCAGACTCAGGAGGAGACAAATAGGAGAGACACTATGGAACGTACGCCTTTGGAAGCTCGCGTGCAGTTTGTCGGGTAACTCCTAGGGAGGCTTCGTTGACATAGTCGACGTGGAGCGCACCAGATGAGTTTATAAGAGATACACAGTCATATGTATTCTTCATTACCGGATTAACTGGAAGGTTAATCAACCAACCGAATTCTTGAAGAGTTTACTGCTTCCTTTTTTTTCATTATACATTTTACGTAATTCATGGTAAAAGACAAGCAGATTTTAACAAAAACGGGATGGAATTCGAGGGGCAAACCAAACTTGCCCAATCTGGCAAGTATTCAGATTTCTCGTACAGTGTGCTGAGGTAAGACATTATACAGGGGAAGAGAGATCCCACGACTGATGCCCGTTGACGGTTGGACTCGGTGGGAATCGTGGGATCCGGCGTGGCAAGCTGAGTCACACTGACTCTTCTCGCCTACACCGTTGCCCATCTGCCCGGCCGAGTCAGAGACTCAGAGAACCCCCATCCCATCCCCCCATCCCACTCACCTCCATCCCGCGCACCGGGCCCACGCATCCCACCCAGAAGAAGTCAAAGATCTATCAGTGGGTTTGCGATATCAAACGTCCCTCTCCGCCGTGTGGCTTAATGCCCCCTTATCCTTGATCTTTGGAAGTCCAGTATATATACTTAAACACATGTCAAAATGTAGTGGTTGTTTGTTTCGTCTTTAATTACAATATCAAGCAAATTACTACGAATCTATCATAATAAGAACGCCACAAGGAACAACATTTTAACTCTAACAGCACGAATAAAGAATCAAGAAACAAAATGTCTGACAGCAGCACACTCATACAAGATATTAAAACAGCTTGCGTGAAATCATATAATCCTATACTCAAGCACATATACCACAAATACATTCTAATCAGCATATCTTCGATAATAGTGTTGTGTGTGTTATATGGCATAAATCGAATTATTATTCTAACTACAATTGAATTTCCGGCTTCCGTTTGTCTCATGTTACTTTCATTTGGTGCGCTATCGTTAAATTCATGGATATTTGGTGAAGACGCCACAGAAAAGTACATTTTGCGATTTGTTGAAGTCCCATTTGGTTTTGGATTGCGTTGGATGAATATTTATTTTACTCCCCCTTTTATAACGCTAATTTTGGCTGATAAAGTGTCTGTTAAAGAATGCTTCATCATTGCCGCAGTTTTTGTCATTGGATATTTGATTGGATTCGCTTTCATTGGATACTTCGTTTGGGGTTTACAGCTATTACTTGGAACCTACCCATTTGAAGAATGTGGTATGAATAAGCCCAAATTATCCATATCTTCAATTTTCAAAAGAAAGAGCAACGAAAAGGAATATGTAAATTCAGAAAAGGATATTGAAAAAGACGCCGGATCTATTGATGATCCGAACCACGATTTGCAAACCGAAGATTTGAATAGTGATGATCTATCATATGATGTGGATGGAGAAATTGTTATGTATGGTGATGACGTGGATGAAGGATTGGCATTGCAAGAGATTGCCACCAACCACGACCTGTCAAGAAATATAACAAGATGTTCTACAAACCATCATCATCATCACGAAGAGAAGGACATTGAAATGTCAACAATTCAGCATTCTGTGTCGACTATATCAAAGTCCGAAAAGAATAGTGTGCCTATTTTATCAAGGGCTGATAAGATAAGCCAACATTTAATTGAATGGTTTGACTTCTACGTCTATGGATTGATTTTCATAGCTGGGCTTCCAGTTTACTTCACCACTTCATACGAGTTACCAGTTCAATTGGCAACTGCTGTGTTACTCTTTCGGTTCTGTTTGTTACCACCAGCATCCTGGAGGAAAGTCTTACATCCAATTTTGATTAGTTTTGCTTTGAGCTTGTTGGTTTTTTATATTCTATCATTGATTCATAAGCAAAACTTCTATGAAATGATCAGACATTATAAAACCGGAAGAACTTATCTTCATTTATTTGACAGTTCTGATTATAAAACTTTACCTGGTGCTGGTGATTTCTTGTTGTCCTTGATGGATATTTCCATTGTTTCATTATCGTTAGCAATGTACAAATATAGAGGGGACTTGAAAAAATATTTCACTTCTTTGATGCCACCTATCATCCTTTCAACATTTATGTCCTTCTTTATCTATCCTCCATTGTGTTATCATCTATCGATCTCACCAGAGAGATCATTGGGATTCACCGGTAGATCTGTGACAATGGCATTAGGTACACCATTGGTTCAAGCCTTGGATGGATCAACACAGTTGATGGCAGTCACCACGATCATATCTGGTATATTGGGTGTCTTGGTTGGCGATTTCTTAATTTTCACTTTAATGCGGGTTCGCAAGGGGGATTTTGTGACAAGAGGTGTCACTTTGGGTGTCAACTGTGGTGCTGTGTCGACAGCACACTTGTTGAACGTTGACAGTCGTGCAGCAGCCATGAGTTCGTTGAGTTTCAGTTTGTTTGGAACGTTCATGGTTATCTTGGCAGCCATCAGACCTTTGGTCCATGTTATTCAAGGTTTGGTGGGCTGGTGACTGGCAACTTTAATTTATTCGTCAACTTTTTTTTTATATTTATATTTAAATTATTTTAGTTCGTTCGGCATTATCTTACCTATTTATTTAATGAATTATTCAATGTATCATAGGAAAAAGAAGGGCAATTGGAAAAAAGTAAGTTAGAAAACAAAACCAGGCTTTTGACATGGTGCCACCGATGCTAAAGATAGGGAGCTTAGAATAGGATAGGGAGTTGGTGATTGTCCGAAGTGCATACAACTACTACCGTAACATATTCTAATTTATATAAAAACTCTAAACATCGATATCACATATACAATACCATCGATAAGAACTTAAATCATCTGCGGTTAGATTTCTAGCATTGCATGTTGCATGATCAACCCTAGCTGAATTTCACGATAGGGCACACGGAGGGACTGCAAATTACAATTTAGGGTCAAGGATTAAAAAAAAGTGGGGAATCGCATATTGTAGCTGCACCCTTTAGCAGCACCGTACTGTAGCTGCCATATATACCCCGTTTATTCACCCCCGGATTCTAGAAATCGATTCTAATATCACCGATCGCAGAACGAGAAAAGGAAAGATTAAAGTCATACCGTATACACGTCATCAGTTGTTGTTGCAAACGAACATGGCAGAACTCAGAGCACCTTTGCAAGGAGTCAAAGATTCAAGTGAAAAGTGAATTAATTTTGCTACGTACAATTATGGTACTTTTAATAATTATTATTATTTTTTTTTGTTTAGCGGTTGTTGACTGATTTCGGAGTGCTCGTTCTGAACTCTTCGAGCATTGTTATAAATTATAATAACTATATATATATATGGTGGAGGAAGACATGGAAGATTCGGCCAGCGGTTTAGTGACAGGTGTATCGGCTCATTTTCTTCGTGCCGACGCAATTAAGAGTAACTTTTCCGGTGTTTGGGGCATAGTAAGTTTGCCTAATAGGGGTGAACGAGGGTAGGTGCAGAATTTACTAGTAGAATTCTGGCATATATAGACTCAAAATGGGAGTGTACCTACCGCATGCTTTAAAAGTTTCGTTGGGATTTCATGTGAAGGCATACATGCTGAAACAGCAAAGGAGGCTGGCAAGGTAGCAGATAGGAAAGATGCATGGGTAAACGAAACGTCACTTCAAGTTGTAAAGAAGCAGATCAACCATCTCCCGGAGTCAACATGGACCGACGGTGAGTTGTTCAGAATTCCAGTAGATTAAAAAATGAGATTTGCAACTCGAAGGTAAAGGAGCTCGTAAAATGTAGTGTACATATCAGCTTTAGGAAAATATGTGCAATTCGTCGTCATCAGGAAACGATCAACGATTCTCTGATTGGCAAGGACACGAATACGTTTGACTTACTGTAGTGCGATCGATTTAAAGCAAGTAACAGCTAGTTAACACATATAATTAGAATCGAAATTTATAGAACGTACAGTAATTTTCGTAGAATAACACCGAACTGATATATATATATATATATATGTGTATATGTTGTAGAGAAGAGCATTATCTGCCTCACTATGGGAAAAACCGGTTGAAAAGTACACTTTGGCATGTATATCTGCAACTTAAAGTTCCTTAAGTCATGTCTATAATTAATTTATGCTCCAACCAAGCTCTTTTAGTTAAATTAAAAGGAATAAATTGCTGGACTCCGTGAATCACCAATCAACAAGGAGGAAATGACAATTATACATAATCCCTGTATAATTGCGCACAATAATATAAAATAAACGGTGCGCCACCATTAACCAACCCCGGATTAGAAACCTGTTGCGGGCAATTGTCTCCCCCAGATTTTAAACCAACTTTGCTTGCTAGTTTGCATTACACGCACTCCCGGTGAGGCATAAGGTGAGTTGAGTTGAACCGAGGACTGATCAATAGATATAAATTGACGATCACAAGGTGGCGTGAGAACAGACACTTTTGTCGTTTTGGCGAGGTGTTTGCCCTTTTGAGTTACCGGGATACCACGGGGGTGGAACTTGGAAGTTGGCCAGCGTAGACATGCACCACCATGGTGTGAAAAATGCTCTGCTCAGCGCTCAGCGCGACCAGCCAGACCGACAGCGCAGACTGCGCAGCTTGGCCGTTCGGTGCCGCCGTCAAAACTTTGGCCAGTATGCATCCGTTCGCCCATTTTGCACCCGTTTGGGCCCATGGGGTGTCTAACAGAGTGAAAATTGGCCTTTTAAAGAGAGAGGGGGTGCGCGCATATAAACTTGTTGTATGTCTGCGGCGATGCGTGGCTGGAGAGGGATCGAACCTTAAATTCTGGATTTTGGCTCGATCGATATATATATATATATATATATATATATAATTGATTTATACACATTGGAGTGACCAACTGCGTGGCTGGAACGTGAAAAATTGCCTGCATTGTCATAAGTTGGGTACAATAATGTTGGGTACCTGTTGAAAAGTTTTCTCGAAATCGCGTAGACTGAAAGAAGATTTGTGGCAGTTCCATGCACATATAATTTCGTATAACATGTTCCGTGAGATCACCACCTGACCTCCAAACGTGGTAACATGAACTTGCAAAGCATGCAATACCCATGCGCACACAAGTACATACTACACACACCCCATGCGAATTCCAGCAATTCGCAGTGCACGCAAAACCAAGCACCGCCACTTAGATAAGCAAACACCGCCACCATCAAATCCTGGGGTACATTGTTCGTTCTATTGTCCCCCCGCCTCTCTCCCACAAAAAAAAATGGAAAACGCCAAAAGCGAAGAAAAAGACCCGCAGCAGACCCCCAACCGTCCCCCGAGTGCCGAGCACAACAACAGAGAGCGTGCAAATTTGAGCTCGAAGCACCGCACACTGCATGGGACTCACAGCAACCTGCGGCGCCAGAAGCAGCAAATGCTGGCCGGCGAATTGGTCACACACCTCACGGGGCAGCTAACTGCTAACTGCTAACTGCTCAGCTCAGTGCTCGGCGAGAGTCTGGCTGTGGACAGACAGGAACTTGGAGGCCCCCCTCCTAGTATACACCCACACACAAGATATGTATATATATATATATATATATATATATATATTATAGATTCCCCCTCCCCTGTTTCGAACTCCACCTCATGTTTACTCGTCGTCGATAATCTGGTCGATAGTTGCCCGATTGGATCTACCCCCTTCCACTTCGTTTATTTATTTATACTTATAATCCTTAATCTTATCCCCTTATATACAGCTTTTTTTCCTTTTTGAAATGGCAACAGAAATTTCAACGGTTCCCCCAACCTCAAATTCAAGCTCCAACACCGAAGATGCAAGTCCGAAGCACTGGAACATCATAAAGAACCCTTCCAATGGACGCACAAGAATCAGTCAAGCGTGCGATCGATGCCGTTCACGTAAGATCAAGTGTTCAGGCAAGTCAGAAATCAACCCCAAATGTACAAACTGTGAAAAAGATGGGTTTCAATGTCTTGTTAGTGACAAGTTGACAAGAAACTCCTTCCCTAAAGGTTACACAAAGAATTTGGAGATGAAGTTGTTGGATGTCGAATTGGACAGAAACAAGTTGTTGCTGGAGATCAACCAGTTGAAAAAACAACTCTCAAATACCAACCACGTTCCAGTTTTAATGGATTCTCCTACCAGCGAACAGCACTTGAAAGTTGACGATTCTGGATTGTTGATCATTGATCAATTCATAAAATCACCTTTCCAATCCTACATAGACGGTTTGAATTTGAATTCATTTAACGGTTACTCAACTATAAATAACAACACAGCCAATAACGCTATTCAGCATGAAGATGAAATCAAAATCTTGAACAATTACCATATGAACCTCAACCGTTACTTGAATTTAATATTATACAAGTTGATTTTCCCATTGATCAACGAATCTAGTGACAAAAACCTTGATCATCTAATATGGGTGTTTTTCAACGATTTCAACAAGTTGATTCCTATCTTGGATTTCGAATTGTTTTACAACGATTATTTGACCTTCATCAACAAATTTACCTTATCAAATTCAACCTATAATGAGAATGGTGAAGTTAAAAAGAAGTATCATGAATTCAACATTAAGGAGCAAGATTTGCTGATTAAATTGATTTTGATTTTGAAGTTCCTCCTATCCTCACCTAAGTTCAGTAATTCATCTTCAATTCCAAATAAGCAATCTGCAAACCAATTTGATGAATCGATCAAGTTGATAAACAACGTCAATTTGAAGTTGTTGTTTAAGAACATCAACTTCACAATTGATCTTTCTATTGATAAGTTTGAAATTTCTCTGTTGTTGTTTCATTACATCTTGAAGTTTGAAAATTATCATATCAATGCTGATAGTCAGTTCAATTTCACCTTTTTGAGGGACATTTTACAGATTAACTTGAATTTGATCAACTCTTTGAATCTAAACAAACCGGACACTGGTTTGATCTTCGCAAATTTGAACAAAATTGAAAAGATTCAAAGATTAAAGCTATTTTGGTCGTTCAGCTTGCTCTTAAAGTTGTTCCAAATTTATTTCAACTTGAACGAATTCAATTTGACTTCAAAACCAAACTCTTTGGAATCTATTAAGTTGATTAACAACGATTTAATAATACCCCTCAACCTCATCAACCTGTTAAACATCATCCCATACAACTTCTTCTCGATGTCAAAAGATGAACAATCCACCTTGGTTCCAGAGTTGGATCGCTGGTTTGAAAATGTGTCGCAGGTTGAAACTTCAGAAAACCATTCCTCGATCTTGAAGTTGAAGACCTACTACTATTACTTCAAGTTGATCATTGATTTGGAGACTGACAGCATTGTGAAAACTTGTCTTGAGTTCATTCACATTGCCTATGAGATTACGTTCAACTGCAAACCTGATCACTTGACAATCTTGGATAACTTGTCGTTAAATTCGTTCAACTTCCATATTCTAACTTTGATTAGTATTATCACTTTACAGAGGAACGGCGCTCAAGAAGATGACGAGGAGGATTTGAAGATGAAATCCAACAAGTTGATCACATTGTACAAGTCAATGAATTCCAACAAGGCAACAAATCTAATTGTTGATCAATTAACTCAGTTTGTCTCCACTAATCAGCCAGTCGAATCTGATCTCAATCCGTTTGTTTACTCTTCTTCGCAGTCAACTTTGTTTACCCACGCATCCAATTCTGCCGGTAATGGTACCGCCACGTCGTCTGCTGCGTTGGTTAGCAAGTTGATTAAGAACAAGTCTAGCTCTCCGCAATCAGATACCTCTTCGCAATCTTCCACTCGTCGTTTATCTCAATCGTCACAATCAAGCACTAATACGAACTTGAGTGTCCCATCTTTGTTTGCTTCCAGCGTTTCTTCGATTAGTAATATTAAGACCGGCTCTGTTGTTGATAAAGGAGAGTTATTGGATGTTGATTCATTCATCATGAATTCGAACTTATCAACAGGAACACTTATGTCATCTATGAAATCACTGAATGGTTCCACAAGTAGCGTTCTATCAAGCAGCAGTACTGGCAACGGTGGAAACTCGAACAAAAAGAGAAGAAATTCTTTATTTGACACCTTTAATCAGTCTGTCAATGGCTCTTTGAATAATGGATTGAGAAAGTTGAGAAACGATGCTAACGGTAACAGGGTGTTGAAGATCAGATCCAGAAGTGTTTCTTCTGTTCCAAATAATGGCTCCAGTATGAATGCAGCGGACTCTATCAACGGCGTCAGTGTCAAACAAGAAGATGAGGAGATGAATACTGGTCCATTCAACACTGGTTTTGCAGCCACTGGCACGTTAAGTGGCATAGCTAGCGTCAGTTGTAGCAGATCTCATAGCGAATGTGGATATTCCAGTTCGGGTGCTGCCACGTTTACTAAGGCTGATTTGAACGACCTGGTTGGATCCTTTAAGACACATCATAACATGGGTCTTGACGTTGATATTGATATTGATGCTAACGATGGTGTCTGTGAAGATAACGACAATGAGAACGATGTTGCCGATGTCAAGTCCTTCTTGGATGAATCGCTGTTCAAGAATGGCGCCTTTGGGGACTTCAAATTTGGTGACACCTTGAACAACGGTATAGGCACTGGTGATGACAGTTCGGTTGATCCAAACGGTGATGAGAAGGGCCACGCTGACAACGAAGGATTGATCAACTCCATCATGGTTGACTTCCCTGAGTTTGAAAAGAAGGTTGGAACGATGAACTCTAACGCTGGTTTGCACAGTGTTGTTAATAATTCCAACGGCAAGAAGAGAACATTGTCGTTCAGGGACGATGATGATTTGAGTAAGTTGAAGGAGAAAGTTATTGGTTTTAAAACTGGTACCGCAGGTGTTTTAAATTAGTTATATTCTTTTGAACTTGGGCTTTTAATTTTTATTATGGTTGTTTTATCTTGTTTATTCATTTACCTATTTATTTATTCACGTCGGCATGCATTTGTGGTCGGTTGACCGAAAGTTGGTCTTTTGTACGTTGCACCGTATTCTATTATGTTACCTTTATTTATTTGCTTGTTCATCTATTTATTTATTTATTTATTTATTTATTTGTTTATTTATTTATATCTATATTTATATTTATACTATTCCCAAATGTTAACTACTACTTGGTTTATGTTCTGTATTTGTCATCGTTAACAAAAGTAGAAGGAAAGCCCCCGGAAAGTTGGTTAGGTATCATGATAATTAAAATATAGAAACAAAAACAAAGGAACTAACATATAAAGCAGTAAAGAATTCAACAAAAAAGTTCGAAAAACAAAAGACAAAAATTATTAATAAACGACCATCTCGTTCACCAGTTCGTCGTCGCCACCATTTCTTCTAATTTCCCACTTGTTCTTTGCAACGACTATCTTTCTAATTCCCACGTGAACCAAAAATGAGAAGGAACCAAGGAATCTGAAAACGGCAAAACCAAAAACCGACCAAAGGATAAATGCCAAGTATTTGTTGTCATCGATGGAATCTGGAGCATAGACCTGTGTGATGGTCATGATCAAAACTAAGTTGGCGATGACCCAAAACAAGACAACTCTAGATCTGATGTCCCTGTAGTAATCGTCGCCACTGATCACTTGCCTTTTAACACCACCATCTCTCATCTTAACAGGTGTCTTTCTTCTTTCTTTCAACTGGTACAAGTTTTCGGCGTACATGGAGTCAATATCCCTTTGATCTCCCACCATCTCTAATTTGATCACCTCTTGACCGTCATCGTTGGTGATAATTGTGGCAGCACCCAAGTTTGAAGTTGGGACGTTATCACCTTTGGTACCCCAAGTAACATCGTGGGTGTTACAGAATGCATAGATTTGTAATAAACAGGTGTAGGCAGGTAACATCAGGAAGTATTGCCCTGCGGAAGAGATGATGTGCCATGGATCTAAATAGAGTAAGGACATCAACACGTACAAACCATAGGTGGATGCCAACGAGACACAGATGGATGCAAAACTCAAACCGGTGGTATTACCCATTCTATTGTCTTTGATCATTAGAGCTAAGAAGTAAAAACCAGAAATGATGGCATACACACCACAGATGGTCAACAACACGATGGCAGTCATGAATAACTTTGGTGCACCCTGTGGTCTGTTACCCATGGAAATAACCAACATTCCCAATAGTGTACAGATACAAACGTAATTCAGAATCTCAAAGATGATCTTGCCACCAGTTCCTGCCAAGGTTATAAGAGCACCTGCCAAGTAGTAGAAAATCAAGTAAAAATTAGCGATGGAAAAAGCACTGAACACCAAAGTGAAGAACTGGTAGATGAACAACAAGTGAAGGAAAAACTTTCTTAAAGCGGAGTGGTCAGTTTTGAAGATGTTGTAGAAATGAACTTGGGAGTACAATGCAGCAAAGAAGGCACCGTTCAACCATCTTCTTCTTTGAGAAATAAATTCTGCCATTGTCTCTGGAACATCTGTTTCACCTTTAGCACTCTTAACGTACTTCAACACCCATTTGTCACTTCTCTTGGCCACCAACTCCCATGCTAAGATTCTATCTTCTGCTAAATACATGTTAGCGGAGAAGATATCCTGCGATTTGGATTCATCGCTGACCTCTCCCTTAAAGTAAGAACAAAGAGGGCCTGTACCATCTTCATGGTTCTTCAGTGCGGTGTATCTATAGGCTGATAATGCACCAGGCAACACACTGATGTAACCAAAAACGGACTCGCATGGTTTATCCAAGATGTTTGACATCTTATATTCGAAGTTCTGAGACGCCACCAGTGGATTCACTAGTTTGGACCAGTACTTACCCTTCATTGCAACAATCTCACCGGCAGCACCGGCTACGTTGGAGTCCAAATCGAATGCCTTCCACAAGTTGTAGATAGCACTCTCATTTGGTCTGGTACCAACATCCAAAAGTACACAGACTTTTGGTTCTAATATAGGGCAAATAGCGTTAAATAGCCATCTGTGGGAATTGATCTTCTTAGCATTTTTCTCCTTCAAACAAAAGATAACTTGAACAGGAACAATTCCTTTGTCGCTACCTGCGAATTTCAAAGTCTCATCGATGGAAAGTTGAGCTGTGTATTCAAAGAGGTGGGCTTGAACTTCTTTCTTATTGACAAAAGATTTGGCTATTCCTTCCTGGTAGACACCGATTGCCGATAGAATTTGTAAAACACCCGGTGCAATCTTGTTTCTACCATCAGAGACTATGAGGACGACAACTTTTTTCCAAGAATCCTTTCCCCATGTACTACTGTTTCTTCTCTTTGCCAAATATGCAATATTTTCAAAGACTGAATTCAAAGTTCTCGTTAATGCAACTTCATCTTCGTTATACATTGTGATACAAACCACAATTTCAGTTTCCCTTCCGAGGTCATTCGCTCTTAAAGTGTAGCCTTCTTCAACAAAGTTGTCGGCGTTTGAAGTGACAGCAGAGTACTTCATGTAATCGAATTCATCTTCACCTTTCAATGGTAAGAAGTTATGCAAAGTTGAAGGAACTGGGTTGTCCAAAATTAAATTACCGTTCTTGGATCTAAAAGTCTTTTGTGTGACTTTGTATTTATTTCTTCTCGGTTGGAAGTCTTTTGGTAATTGTTGAAACAAGTTTCCATCCAAACTTGCAGAAAAGTCATAATCCTCGTCAATACTGTGGGATCCAATGGTTGATTGGTTGTCAAATGACGACGCGTAACTGAGCTTTTCTTTTAAATCGGGAAAATCTTTGTTGTTTAAAGTAGACTGTGTTGAATCAGATGATGCTCTGGAGTTTGCATTTGGGTTCAGATTTGGAACGTCTTTAATAGACGATCTGAATGGATCGATGTCAACGTCAGAATTGGCAGCTGCGTAAGTGGAAGCAGAAAAAATTGGCTTTGGTATCTCTAAGGTTCTGTTACTATGCAAGGATCTGGTAAAGTCTTCAGCATTTGAACGGAAAGGGGAGTTGGCGAATCTTGAAGGGGTGTTGCCATACCTAGTTGGGCTATGGCGATGTCCAAGATCGTATTCTTCGTCGTCGTCGTCATCGCTATTCATATTGATGATAGTAGCTAAAGGTTTTGATCTACTTGGAGATTCCTGGTTGGTGAACTTGGATCTTGGTGTCTCCGTTGCTGTTCTGTTCTCTGCAGCCATGACGAAGTTATGGGCTGTACCACTGTTCAACAGATTGCTAGTGCTTTCTGACCTTCTGAAAGAAATGGCTGGTGAGTATTTCAATGCAGTCTTAGAAGGGGAATCTTTAATAAAAGCATAAGTTAGTATTGCAAACTTAGAATGGGCTGAAGCTATTGGATTAGAATTGGCTACTTACTCTTTCTTGGTGAGTTCGAAGGGGTATAAGCATTTTCAGGTCTCCTTGGGGACCCAGAAAAATCATCGAATGGATCAGACATTTTCAGTTTCGACAACTGCTCTTTAGATAGTTTTCAATTGAGAATACACGATTGTTCACCAAATAAGCAAAGTAATGTTTTTCTCTGTGTCATTAATAAGTAAAGGCCCTGTTTGACCGAGCTGGTAAAAAATCCAAGTCCACTTGTGTATACAAAACATAATTATTTCCTAATTGGGATAAATGTAAATACGAACTTCAAACTAAATTTCAAGCCAACACCTCGCACCATATTCTCTTAGTAATTACGTAATCTACAACAGCAGCCGTGTCGCGTGTGGGTGTGGCACTAATTTTTTCTATGGGCATTTTACGCGCGATTTTGCTCTCTTCATTCATGAGTTTCTGGTTCAGGCAGTTAAAATTATAACTTAATAGATAAATTGGTTGTGAAAAATGGAATAGGTGATCGAGTCAGAATCAGGAGAAGTTCAATAGAGGAGACACTATGGAATGCACGACTTTGGAAGCCAGTTCTCAAAAATCAACACAGGCAAAAAGCAACAGAATTTATTAGCTGTCAAATCAATCAATGACAGTCTGTCCGTATACCGCTAGGTAGCATATAAGCCAGAAACCTGTACGGATTCTCATATAGCCTTGAATCCCTCTTTGGTCCTCCAAAGAATTCAAAAGCTAACAAAACTGTTAAAGATGAGCAGAATACAAGCCCGTTCACATATAGTTTGATGTTTTTCCCTGGTCCCTTTCTTTTTCGTTAAAGAGGCTTATAATTAAACCAAAATTTACACCTTTATTTCTAAGACTCAGACTGACCATCGTACCAATTATATTTTGATACTTTGTACAAATTGTAAAACATTGTTAACCAGCATGAATTGAATGTAAATGCTACTTGGATAATTCATTATTCAGGCGGTGCAAGGCTAAATTAGGGTTTCAAAAGGCCCTTTCCATTCCTAAATAGGAAATTTTGATTAAGCCAAGGACATTTCATCAAACTTTGTTGCATTACCTCCTTCTGGAGCTGGAGACAACCTCATATATATTTCATAATTTCCAAGCATAAGTATGTTTGAATTAGCTTGTTCGATAAGGATAGCAACAAACTCTATCGAATTCAAGTTGAACCAAATATGCGCTCTTTCGTCCACATAGCTTCTCTGTTATATTCTTGCCTGCTAATAATCGCTCCTATAGCATTCTGCACGAGTGTGGATCTATATGAGGCTACCAGCCTGGCCTTAAGTCAGGATTTACAATTTATAGAAGTTTTCTTAATTGACTTCCAAGATAACTATGATACATACACCTCTTACATGGAGTCCAACGGTATGCAATTCCCTTCAAACATGTTGCAATTCTACGTCGACTTATCAGAACTCACTGGGACAGAGTTTCCAACCTCATTAATGATGAATGAGTTTCCATTTACAGATTTTTATACTTTTGCAACAGCTCTTCCTTGGTACACCTCCTTATTGAAAGAAGCAGAAGCCACAACTTTTTATTTACCAAGTTACTTTATTACCCAGGAAGTTGACGAGTCTAATGTTTCTTCTTCAAGTTCGGAAGCTGCCACCAGTGAAATATCTTCCATACCACTTTCGACCACCTCAGAATCAAAGTCAACCTCCGACTCTGTCACCTCCTCGACAACAGAAATGCTTTCTACCGCCTCTTCTTCATCGAACAGACCTTCAAGTTCTCAAGATACCTCCAACGGTGCTGATGCTGATTCTGATTCCGAGTCCGAAACTTTCCAAGAGACGTCAACGTCACAATCCTCTTCAGACTCTGCCTCAACCAATGGAGCTTCAACTAGAAAAATTTCAGTTTTGATCAGTTGCCTACTTTTAGGTTTGACAATTCATATAATTTAAATAGCTTTTTATCGACTCTTTTCTACAAATGCCTGTCAAGACTCTACGGTTGCAAGAAATTGTGATCGTTAGCTAATTGATTATATTATCAAGCTTTTCCAGCTATTGCATGTAGGAATTTCGAAGATTGTTAGTAATACTTAAGCTGATTGAAAGTTCACAAGACAATAGATGACACTCACCAACTGCACAAATTTCTTCTCTTTAAGCTTGTCAGAGATGTAGTTGCATAAATTCTCGTCTGTAAAATCATGGACTGATGTGACACAATCTTTGTTGGTATCGTCCCCCACCTGCGTACTCCTATTGTTTTGGACTTCTAATAGCTTGCTTCCCGTTGAAGACGTATTGAGGTTTTTAAGACTTACTTCGGAAGGCATCTTCAGCGGCTCGGCTGAATATATAATTGGTAAACAGGATCTGTCGTTAGTTACTACGGACCCTTTACATAAACTCTCCGATGTAAGATCCAACATTCGCGGATTATGAGAATCTGTACGGGGCTGTCCGCGAGAACTAGGCCTTTTGCTGATTGTTAACGAACCAGCACAAAGATCCTGAGATTCGGACGAGATTGTTGATGGGGGCAACATACTGCCAGAGTATGTTTCTAGATCTTTTTGAGACTGGGAGTACTGAGTTGAAGTTGTTGACATCGATCCAGGGAAGACAAGCAATTCGCCTAAGTGAGGGTGGTAAGAAATCCTGTTTGAAATGTAACCGTTTTGATGACAAGGATTCAAATGCAAGGGGAACTGATGAGCGGAAGATTTTTCAAGTCTTTGAGCACTTTGAACATTTTGGCGATGTAAATCATAGTAATTTTCGGAAGACTGAAACGGTTGGGAGCTTTGCGAAACACAATCTTGGGAAGACGATGCGTCCTTTAAGGGCTGTTGTTGAACATCTATCTGCCAGTTGGCAAAGAGTTCGACACAGCGCTGATGATCTTTATGTTCAGAAAAGCTTATTTGCAATTTCTTCCCAAAACCAGTATTAGTGTAGTATTTTATTGCTATAGACGGATACTTTGAGTAGACTTTGATTTTCTGCTGTTGTTCAAAAGTCAACCGTTCCTTCAAAAACTCAACCCACCTGGTTAGTACGAAAGCGCTAATCAAATAAACAGGGAGACATGGTAAACCTTACCAAAACGTCTGCTTTCCAGATTACTTTAATAATCAAGAGCTTGATGCCATCGTCTCGTTCCATGGTGGGAACATGTGGAGCCTGGGTAAAATTGACACTTAGGTCTGTTCTATAAGGGAAATGGATCCATTGATGCTGATTATTCACGTATGAGAATTTTCGAATGTTCAAGCTGCTAAATATAGGAATGCTCGCCATGATTAGTTACTTT
Organism: Ogataea sithepensis; assembly: GCA_030564825.1. Classification (NCBI taxonomy): domain Eukaryota; kingdom Fungi; phylum Ascomycota; class Pichiomycetes; order Pichiales; family Pichiaceae; genus Ogataea; species Ogataea sithepensis. The sequence continues at coordinate 13,124 of JAJMAB010000135.1, read as the reverse complement.
GCCTTGTCATTTCTTGTCCACCTGGCCAACCAAGACCGCAATTGCCTTCTGGGAGGAAAGAGGATTGGGTTCAAAAGAGGGCAAAGTGAAAGGTCTGCCACACTCGCCTCATCGGCCCCTCCGGTGGTGCAATCGGGCAGGTTGTGGCAACAGCAACGTTAGCTGCAATCGGAACGAGTCGCGCGGCTTATCTTATCTGCCCGACCATCAACCACTCAATGCTCGGTGCTCACTCATCACAATTCAGACACCAGATTCAACATCAGACACACAAATACTGCAGAGTACGAGCTGATCGGTATGCCCTTTTTGCCTTTGGCCTTTGGCCTTTGATTCCAGAAATTCAACAGGTGTCTCATCCCAAAATACCACACTTGTCTCGATATAGTTTTTGCATTCCTCGGTTGAACAAAATATCTCTTTATAGAACGAATTGTTAGCTTAGGAACCTTGCACTATGGCATCGAACATCAATAATTCCGATGATGGTGAAAGAATCCAACTCTTGTCCCCATCTACATCTGCCGATGCGACAAGTTATCACCCCAAATCAGCGACAGAAGATCTTACGAGCTTGGCTGGTGAACCAATTACTCCAGATGAACTACTTCAACAACAAATGATAGACGAGATGAACTATATGCAAGAGCCTGAAGATACTCCACATGGTCGACACTTGGGTGTCGCAGCAATCATATCAATGATTTTGCAGCGGATTGTTGGATCGGGTATATTCGCTGTTCCAGGTTTGATATATAGAGATGTCGGTGGATCTCCATTCTTATTCTTCTTGGTCTGGGGCCTGTCTGCCTATATGAGTTTTGCAGGGCTTTACTGTTTTCTGGAGTTAGGATGCATCGTTCCAAGAAGTGGTGGCCTGAAGGTCTTTCTTGAATACATTTACTATAAACCTAGAATGTGCATGAGTGTGGTTTTCAATACATATTCGATTATATTTGGATTTACAATCACAAATGCTATCATATTTGGGGAGTATTTCCTTAGCTCTTTGGGATATGACAACGTTGACTACATGATATCCAAGTATATAGGTTGTATTTTCGTTGTTGTGATTTGTATTATCCACAGTGTTTCTACCAAGTTTGGTGTCACGTTATCAAATGTAACGGGGTATATCAAATTGTTTCTATTGGTTGGCATGTCACTTTCAGGAATTTATGTGCTAGTTTGCCCAGCTTCGATTACAGGAATTCCAAACAATTTACATTTCAACGATTTTTTCGCTATCAAGAGAAAAGTTACCCTTGATTCGTTTATATCCGCATTGATGAAGGGTATCTTCTCCTTGGGAGGATGGCAATCAGCACATACAGTTACGAACGAGGTTAAAGATCCAATAAGGACTATGAAAATTGCTGGCCCTTCGGCTTTGTTAATCACCAATATTTGCTACTTTTTCATTAACCTAAGTTATTTAGTTGTGATTCCAGATAAGGAGCTAAATGATACAGGAGAACTTGTGGGTAGCCTGTTGTTTGAAAAGATATTTGGTTACACCATAGGAAAGCAGGTTTTAACTATGACGGTGGCTTTATCGTCTGCAGGTAACATCATCACCGTTTTGTTCCACATTTCACGGATGAATCAAGAAATCTTCAGAGAAGGCTTCTTACCATTCAGCAAATTCTTTGCATCCAATTGGCCGTACGGGGCTCCGATGAGGGCATTGTTGTTCCCATTGGTTATTTCATCGTTCTTCCTATTGATCCCAACCCCAGATAACGTGTATGACTACATAATTAGCCTTGAAGGTTACCCGCTACAGATATTCTGCGGTATGGCATCTATAGGGGTGTTCATCATCAGGTACAGAAAACCCGATTTGAACCCTGAGATCAAGGCGCATCCGATCCACGTCATCTTCATGACTTTGTTTTCGCTATTTTTGTTTGTTGGTCCTCTCAATCCATGGAAGAAGTCCGAGTTTGAAGGGTTCCCTAACTACGCGTACCTTTCTCTTTTCATTCTCTTTCTCTGCTGGCTATACTGGTTGGTGAAATTTAGAATCATGCCTTATTATGGCACGTACGAGTTGACACAGTCCAGAGATATCCTTAGTGATGGACTAGTCGTAAAGAAATGGGAAAAGTCTGAACTTCCTCGTATAGATACTCCTGTTTAGGTTTTTGGTTATGATCAGTTAATGTGCGATTTAAATGGTGGATCCTTTTAATAAAATTTCAGTAACGGTATATAAACATTAGCTTTTTTAAAAGTAGACAGCGAAAAAACAAGTAAAATAAAATAAATGTAAAATCAATCAACGACAAACAAGGAAAGTTTTTTAAGTGTAACAAAAATTGGAATATAGATGACAAAAAAGAAAACAACACAAACAGGCAGAAAGGACATTAATAAACTAAACCCAAAAAGGTAAATGCAAAAGCAGCTGCATATAAAAATCACGGTAAGTAAAGCGAAACGTGATATATAGCACCAAAAATTAAAGCAAGAAAGGTAACAACGAAGTCAAAAGAAAAAAGTTAAAAAAAGTTTAAGCTTTTTTTAGGCCGCATCTTAAACAAGCTTGATAAAATCATCAAACTTTCTTAACGAAGGCCTCTTTAGCAAGCTTGACAAGATCATCAAATTCTCCTGTATCTTGGCACATCTTGCTGAACTGAGTATCTCTGTCAACGATTAATTTGTACGGATGATCAAACTGTATGACTTTACCAGCATCCAGCACCAAGATCTTGTCGTAATCGATGATTGTCTTCAATCTATGAGCAATTGTCAAAATGGTACTGTCAGAAAATTCTTCCCTAATGGTCTTTTGGATCTTGGCATCAGCTTCATAATCAATAGAAGCAGTGGCTTCATCCAACATAAGAACCTTCGGCGATTTCAACAACGATCTAGCAAGACACAACAATTGACGTTCACCTTGCGACAAGTTTCCACCACCTTCTGAGATGTGGTTGTCCAACTGCAAAAACTTGTTTTCATTTTCTTCAGGAAGCTCACGATCAACGTCGGTGTTGGTGTTGCCTCCTAAAACATCGCCAGGTCTTGGTAACTCGCCGTTGTTGTCAATGATCCTCTGGTAGTCGGCTGGAGAGATTAAGTTCACTCTCTTCAAGGACTCAAACATTTCAAGATCAGAGTATTGTCCAAAAAGATCTAGATTGGATCTAATAGTACCGGTGAACAAAGTTGGATCTTGCGGAATGATAGTCAAACCTTGTCTTAAAGTTTTCAAACCTATCTTAGTAATATCAATTCCATCGATAGAAATGGAGCCGCTCTCTGGGTCAACAAATCTAAAGAAACTGGTAATAATAGTTGATTTTCCTGCGCCAGTTCTACCGACAACACCAACTTTCTCACCAGCTTTAACGCTGAAAGAAATGTTATCAATCACTCTAGGTAAATTAGGAGCGTAACGCAATGATAGATCTTTAACCTCAATAACTCCGCTATGTGGCCAAGTCTTTGGAGGATCACTTTCAGGTAATTCAGCGGGTGGCTCTTGGACAGTACCGACAATGTACTCTTGTAAACGTTCCACAGAGTTCATGTTAATTTCAAGGGTAGAGTACAGACGCACCAACCACAAAGCATTTTGGTTGAATGTCACCGCAAAGGATAAAGACATACCAGCCATACCAGAATCAATCTTCTTGGCGTATGCAACAGCAAACACAGCAGCAAAGAATGAGACACAAGAACCAATGATGTCAGCTCTGAATGCCAACCATCTATTACTCGTCCACACATAAAAGAATGGCTTATTGTTGTTATCGATCCTCTCCATATTTTGTCTCAAGAATCTCAATTCATCTCCGTAGGCTCTAATGGTGGTGACACCAACCAAAGTCTCAGTGAAGTGTTGGTGAATTGGAGATCTTGTAATAGATTCAAAACGCTTCAGCTCTCTCGATAAGTTGATGTACAAAGTACCAACGATACCATACAATATCACAATGATAATAGCAAACACAAGGAAGGCTGGGGTAATCGAACAGATCACGACAAGAGTAGAAAAACAAGACACAGCAGTGACAGCAAAGCCTTCGGCAGTAGGAGCCAACTCCTGGTCAACACCTTCGATATCTTTGGAGAATCTGTTCATGATACGACCAACTGGAGTGCTATCAAAGAATCTTAAGTTGGATCTCATGACTTTTTCTAGAAGTTCTTTGAAAATCTTTCTAGAAACTTGGACACCACCAAAGAAGGTCAATATGATTCGACTGGAGCCGGCCATTGCATATAAGAAACCAATCAAGGCATAAACAGTAATGTAAAACATAGTCGATTGAGTATCAGAAGTGGAATAAATCGAAAATCTCGTCTCTAAGATTGGCTTGTGCCAGTCGATGTTGTTCAAGAAACGGACACATGGAATGTCAGTCAACGACAAAGTAGAAGCGGCATCAACCATAGCCATCATATATCCACCGTGATTTCTTCTTTCTTCAGCCATAGACCAAACCCTCAACCAATAGGATTGGAACACATTGATTGCCTGAGTGACAACAAAAGAAAGTACAATTAATGTCCAGATTAACTTGGTACCAAAATATCTGAAGTATGCAATATAGATCTCAGGCTTAACGGAACCATCAGACTTCGTTTCCTCCTCGACCAACTTACCCTTTTTCTTTCTTCTCGCAAGTTCATCATCTTCTGCGACAGCGTCGACATCGCAACGCTCATCGTAAGTAAACTCAACATCGTTACCAGTGGCTAAAGCAGCTGCAGTCATCGAGAGAAGTTGACGCTCGTCCTTCTGTGACGCAACATTCATACCTGCCAAGTTAACAGTTGACGCAGCTCTTGATTGTAGAACGCTCTTAACTGCATCATCATCCAGAATGTTTTCCTGGATCATGGTCTCCACTGTTCCTTGTGCCTTAACTCTACCGTTTTCCATGACCACAACATATTCAGCCTCTTTGACCGTTAGAGCAACGTTATGAGAAACCAATAGACAAGTACGCCCTTTCATCAATTCTCCAGTAATGCACTTTTCGTAAATATGAACAGCAGTATGAGAGTCGACAGCAGAGAGACAGTCATCCAACAAGATATAGGAAGCAGATGAATACAAAGCTCTAGCCAACGAGACACGTTGCTTTTGACCACCTGACAAAGTGATACCCTTTTCACCAACTTCGGTTGCATCACCGCTATCAAGGATATCTAAATCTCTCTTTAAACCACAAGCTTCAATCACTGCTCTATAACGCTGTGCATTAAATGGCGTAGCAAAAACAATATTTTCCCTGATAGTGTCATTTAATAACCAGGCACTTTGAGAACAATAAGCAACAGACTCGGTTAGTCCTGTGACCGGATTTGGAATCAATGAGTCTTTAGGTGTAGTACCTGGCAAGAAAACTTTACCGCTAAGAATTTCCATTTCACCTAGCAATGCCAACAATAGAGAACTTTTACCAGAACCAGTAGGACCGATAATCACATTCAACTTACCAACCTTAAAATCGATATCAACATCTCTCAATTTGAAATCCTTAGATGAGTTTTTGGACCATGAAAACGTAGCATTTTCGAAACCAACCAAAGGAGAGTCGGGACCTCTTTCAGAAGTTAACTGCTCATACTTAGAGCATTCTTCTTCTTCCAAAAATTCCTCAATTCTCTCCAAAGAGACCTTGGATTGAATAACGTACGACAACATATCCGCAAACAAGTCAAGAGGAGTACGCAACAAGTTAAACAAAGATAAAGCAACGAACGCAATTGGAGTAGTCAATGGCTTGCCTTGAACAACAGCATAGAAGTAGAATGCAACTAACGAAACGATAGTTGGCGTGATGAACCAAATGAATGAGGCAACAACCCAAGCAATACATCTCCACTTAAGGTACGTCAATTCTTCTTCTCTGACCTCTAAAATAGATTGAGCAAACTTGTCTTCCCAGGCAAAAAATTTAATGATTCTGATGTTTTGGAAACATTCATTCAACTTCTGGATTCTTTTATCAGTGATTGCCAACATATCCTTTTGATATTCGCCCAACTTCATACTCATACGGTAATTTAGTGGCATCAAAACAACAATTGATAATGCACCGACTAGTGCGGGCCATCCTAATAAACCGTTCAATAGATAGATAGCGACAACCGCCATGACAACAGCATTGACAAAGTAGTGAAGGTAGGCACAGATTTCGGAAACCTTGAAAGCATCAACAGCCATCAAATTGATAATACTACCCAAATCTTTCGACTTAGTTGCTGCAGCATCCTGTGATTCTTCAGAAGACTTCGAAGTCGACGAGTCTGAGGACGACACTTTGTCATCTTTTGCGGTTTCCTTCTTTTTAGCATCTTGGTCAGAGGAGTTGAGGCGTCTTCTCAAGGCCTTAGCATAGACCTCACCCACCAAAATGGCTTTCATCCTTGTACAGACTCTTCTACCAATAAATAACGAACCACCATTGAAGATACAAGCAATGGAACTTGAGAACAACATGATAAAGACAAACAGCCAAGCTAGAGAAGAAGGATTTGAAACTGGATCATCAATGTACTCTAGAATCTTTTTCAATAAAACCGATGGAACGAAAACTAAGAAAGCTTCAACCGAGGTGAAGCAAGCTTGAGCCACCAAAAATGGAATAAACTGACCGAAAAGTTTGATTGAAAATCTATACTTGCTTTTGGTTTGATTAAACTTCATTAAGACAGGGTAAGCATAGTCATCGTATCTTAAACCCCAGACGTCTTCTCCCTTAAGAGGCATTTTCCATGCTTTAAACACCATCGAGTCGACCCAACTATAAGAGACTTGACTTAACAGACTTGAATGTGCCTCAGGCGATGGAGTCAACCCGGCTTCTTCGAATACGATGGAAGGTTTATCGCCAAATTTTTCAGAACCAATAATAAGAACCAAGAAAGTGTTAATAACGAATTGTGCAGTATAAAAATATTTTGCGGCATCGGTCTTCGTGTGGTTCAAAAGAGAGGATCTTAGTAATAGGACAGATGGGAACCAGTTAAGGAGATATAGGGCTGTTGTATGATACCACAAGTTAGGGGCACCGTTTGGTAGAAAGCTTGATGCATATGCCAATCTAAAAGAAACCACAATAAGCAAAAAAGACCAAAATGAAAGGGTCAAGTATGGAACGAAGTAGTATTCATTGCTGGACCATTCATCATTTAGTGATGGGATTAAGATGGAGCATAAAGAAAGTGCAACTTGGGCCACTAATAAGATTTCCTCTGTAGCAAGCAGCAATTTTTCATTGAAGTCTCTGTATACAAGCTTTAAAACACCAGTTGGCTCGCCATTTTCCTTTGTTGGGGTCACTTGAGAGATGTCAAAGTGTTGTTGAGCAACGGAAAGGGTGCCAGCATTTGTATTCGGTGTTATCGAGTCCCATATATCTACAGCATTGTAACCGTTATTCTGAGAACCTAACAATGGCTCAGATTCAGAGGATGTCGGTAATGCAATGCTCCACTGATGTTTGAATGTAGAAATTATGAGGGTTATCAAGATGTGTGATAGGGCAATGGCTGTGAATACAAGAGGCACGGATTCCAAAAGTATGTGCCTGGAGCATGTGGTGAAATCGTCAACATCCCAAAAGCCAGTACACGGCCCAGTGAAATTTGAGGCAACCTGTAGAGACATTAGCTGATGTTCTTTTTCTCACTGTATGTATGACCTTGGACCTCTTCAAACAATTAAAAATAGTATATGCTAATTGCACTGTAGACAAACAGGAAAAGAAAAGAAAAGAAGAAAATAAAACTAGAATGGAAGAAGCTGAACTTGAAAAGGAAACGCTTAGACAAGTTTACAGAATTGCCTAAAACAACAGAAGCTCCAATTGCTTTCAGATTCACCAATATGTATGCACTTTCTAAAATCGCAGGGGCTTGGAGCTGGAGCCTGGACGGGAGGCCTTGTCATCTATAAATTTTTATTTGTTGCCCTTCTGTGTCGAGAGCGCCTATTTTACTGAGGGGCTGCACCACCACCAGAGTCTCTGGCACTTTTCGCCGGCCTGAAGGACACTATATCTACCAAGCGACACATATATATATGTTTGCAGTGACTTCAGGTGTACAAGGCGATTTACGTTGAGGGCAGAAGTTGAACGAAGGTGCCCTTTTACCCTCTGCCATACTCTAGTCCCCGGCACTCGGATATAAAGTCGAAGACTTGGGAATTACCATATACAGGTCTGAATAATTTCGGATTGTGGGGAGTTACGATGTGTGTTTTTATACCGCAAATTACGAACATTGCAGTTGATTCAATGCCATAGTTGTGCTGTTTGCGTTTGTGTCTTTGTGTCTTTGTGCCTGTGTCTATGTGTTCGTATATATTCTTCGATCTGCCCGTGGGCTGTTCAAGCTCCACGGTGTGCGATAACCGTTGATCATCCAGATGACTCTACAATCTAAACTATATATATATATAAAGTTTACACTGTCCATACGCATGGCCTTCCTTGCCCTTCTATATATGTGGTTTCCCCTTATTTTCCAATAAACATTTCAACATAAAGCTGGTAAATACAGACGTCATGAAGGCATTAGGGCGCCATATTTCTGGCCCTAGAGACGTAATAAGTAACTTTGGGTGTCAGGAATTCATGCATGGGGGGAATAGATAGCACATGTGGATGCGTCAGCAATTCTCAGGCTGCTCCAAAAGAGAACTCGGGATGACGTAATTAGCAGGAATTGCAGCGGTAACTGGAAGCCGAGGATGTGGATCTCGCCGACAATTGTTACCTAATCTATGGCAGTAGTAACTTGTCACTTGTAAGTTGTAGGCCACATCTGTCATCGACGGCACGCACTCGACATACACAGACTACACCCACTGCTCACTGCCACGGAATAATCCATGAATGCCTTAACCAGTCGGCGGCGCCACACGGTCGACAAAGACCGCAGGCAAATGCCATTGCCATAGTCTCAGAAGTTAGACTCAAGAGCCACCATTTCAGCTGACTATGATCCTTGTCTACCCATGGGACTATCTCAAGCCAACCCAATTTCGATTGTTACAGACTTTTCTCCCTAATTTTCCAAAACCTATCGATCTATATATGTAGTTTTCCTCTGTTGAATAAGAGTTGCAATTGTCGTTTCTAACATGTTTCATACTGAAGTCTAGTAGTGGTCATCAAATCGTCAATTTTCAGTACGACCAGCAGAGAAAATCACATCGTGTGTTAAAACTTGTAGAAAACTTCTGATGGTTTCCTTTTAAGATTTTTCTATCCAATAAAAATGAGATTGATCCCCAGGTTTTTTTACTTTGGATTTTCAAGCGTCCGGATTATAATCGAAAGAGTCACATACTTATTACAATGTATAAATTAAAAACACTAGAAAACTAAACGCAGAAGAACGGAAAATAGTGATAGCCACTTAGGCAATCCAGAACCATAGTCGTTGTAAGAAATTTTTTGGAACGGGTGGAACGTACTCTTCTGCTTCCTTTTCGCATTCCGCCAGACCGGTAACAACGTCGATTTCTTCTGGTGGAGCAAAGAATCTATAGTTCTTTGACCAGATGCTGTGACCGACGTACAACACTAGAACGATTGGAAGGGTAATGTAGGCAGCAAAAAAGTCTGACGTATTCCAAGAAAAGAAGACACCGTAACCGTTGGTCAAAGAAATTAAGGTGAAGAAGAAAATACTAGCGTATGCACCAGTCATTTGTAATGGCGGTCTGAAAGTGATTCTGTCGTTCATGTTGTGGTAATCAATGGCCTTTCTGAATCTGACGTAAGTAATTGACACAAAGATCCATGAAATGAAACCTGAAACAGTAGAGATGTTGGACAACCAAGTGAAGACAATAGTGGAGGAGTTTGAAACGTTCAAATATGAGACTAAAGAGATTGCACTAGTCAAACCAACAGAATAGTACGGAACACCCCAGGAGTTACAGATACCAAAGAATTTTGGCACTCTTCCAGTCAGAGCCATCGAGTACATAGTTCTGGAAGAAGCGTAGATGAGAGAATTACCAGCAGAGTAGGCAGAAGTCAAAATGGCAGCATTGACGATGTGGTTCAAAACTTTAATACCAGCATTTTGAATACCAATGACGAATGGAGAGGCGGCAGCACCAGAGGCACCTTCGTTAATAGCAGACATCAATCTGTCATCATTTGAAGCAACAATAACACCAATAACTAAAACACCCATGATGTAGAAAAAGATCAATCTGTAAATAAATCTTCTGGTGGCTTTTGGTAGATTGATTCTTGGAGCCTCAGCTTCAGCAGCACAACACGTGATCAATTCAGGAGACAAGATGAAAGCGAAAGCAGATTTAATGATGGAGGTCCAGCAGGCCAAGAACTTACCGGTGTTACCACCTGTCAAATGTTCGACAAACGCACCTGGATGGTTCCAATAGTGGAAACCTAGAACTTGACGGTGTTGGTTTGGTCCACCACCAAAGAACAAAATAATACCAACAAAAATCAATCCAACAATGGTGAAGATCTTGATGGAACCAATCCAGAATTCAACTTCACCAAAAAACTTGACAGCCATGAAGTTCAAAGCGACCAAAGAAACCCAGAAGATTGAAATCCAGATGGCAACGTTTAAATCTGACCAATACCGAATCACAAAGGCAGCAGCTGAAATCTCAGCTGGAGCGATAAGAGCTTGGGCATAAAATAAATTGATACCTGCGGCAAAACCTAAAGATTTGTTACCAGTATATCTTTCACACAAAGCATACATAGTAGACTGACCAGCAGCTGGAATATAGGTGACCATTTCACCTAATTGGTTCATGATGAACCAAACAAAGGCACACAAGATAATATAGCCAACCAAGAGACCTGCTGGACCACAGGTTGATAAGGAGGAACCCGAACCCACGAACAACCCGGTACCAATCGCACCTGCTAATGCAATAAGTTGAACGTGACGAGATTTTAAACCTCTATGAGTGGTATAGTTTGTTTCGGATTGAAGAGATCCAACTTCGGCGATCTCAAGAACATCCCTTTGCTTATAATTTTTCTCCATAGATGAACTACCGGAATCCATTTTTGTTTGTTTCGTCTTCTCTATAGGCCAGTTTACAAGCTGTATCTAGTGCCAAATAAAAAATTTTCTAGGAAATGAGGATATAGAGGAGGTGCATGATGAATATAATCAACAATTGGGAATGTCATGATATATATATATATATATTATAGAACCACTAGTCTCCGTATCTAACGTAGTGCTTAGATCTCAAACCTTGGAGCATGAGAACCAAAAAAAAAAGAAAAAGAAAAGGCACGGAAGATTCCTAACATAGAGCAAGCAAGGCTATTTAGTACTCAGATAAGACTTTTTGGTTTATTAGATGCAATGTTATATCATACGGCCATATATATACCCAATGACATATCTTAAAGCAGGTTGCAACTTAATGATTAATCGACTACAACGTCTACGACGCCCTTGAATCAATTGATAAAGAGAAAGATGCCCGATCGGATTCCCAGATTATGCACATCTCGGAAGGGATTTCAATCTCTAAAAACATAGCGTGTAAACAAACTGCCACCTTTAGCCACAAAATAAAGGGACGGTGAAATGACATTATCTTTTCTGTTGCCTCATTCGGGCTGCGGGTGTAAACCAGAATGGCAAGACTCAAGACGAGGCATTGTTACAGAATGAGATAGGGGCGCCGAGAGATTGGAAGTGGACGCGAGCTAGTGGGGATCTTAGGGGAATACAGCTCGGCATAAATCCTTTGTCATCTCGCTTGGCGATTCTGGGCATGCCTTAGGAGCAGACCGCATGGATCGCTTCCAATCACCTACCGACATGATGGCCAGTACTATCATGATCCACCGGGCGTACCATGTTATGAGATTTTGTGGCAATTACTGAATAGCACACCGAATGACTGTACTTCTTGGGAAAGCCTATCTCGAAGTGAGGGAAACTGATAAGACGCATAACCATGTGTACAATACCGCGATATATAAGCTAAGAATTCCATTGGTGATTGGATCACCAACAATAGAATTATTATTTGTATAAACGGTTTAAATATATTATATATCGCTCGTAGCTAAGCTAGATGAAGCATTTTTGTCTTCCAAGAAAGTTATCTCTAATTTCCGGAGCAGCTTTCCAAATTTCTATCTCGAATCCCAAGCCAGTTTTGAATAATTGAAGTTCTACCTTTTCAAGAGCATTTTGTCGAAACAGTGCAAGCTACTATAGAATTTTGGATAATAAGACTGAATTGACCAATTGCATATTACAACTGCGTTGATCCTTATAGAGACGATGCATAAATGGCCAACTCAAAACTACCACAGAAGAAGCGGCTGCAACTTAAATTATATCTCATATATAATATATATAATATATATAAAATTATATATAGCTTAAGCGGACTTCAGCATCTACTATTTCATAAATGCCTTTCAGGAGTTGCAAAATCGTTTTGATGACCATTACAGTTATATATCACTTTGTATTTCTTATATCGCCGTTTTTAACATTGGAATGTCTGGAAGAATCGGTGAGCACCATTACGTCCAAAAACAAATAGTTGTCAAAGACCACAGCTGATACCAACATCGAGTTTCGGCTAATCAATCCATGAAGGCAAACAGTTGATATCGCTCAAGAGTGATTGATACAATGTCCCCTACCTGTTACCCGATTCTAACAATTCCGATGGCAGCCTGAACTGATATCATATTCCAGTGTCGAATATAAGGTGTGCATGGATTTCTTGAGCCTCAGCCACAAGCCTGCGTTTTTTCGCGAAGACCGCCGCTGCCCTCGCGACTGGTTCCCAACTTCCCAATCTAATCTCCATGTGGCTCGATCCGCACTATACAGTCGATGAAGGCAGGTTGGACAGGTATCGGTTAGTATAAGTGGCTAGTGATAATTATAAAACCTGTTGATATCTCCCCCATAGTTAAGCGCTAACAAAATTTATCGTCAGCCATTATATCTACCGGTCGTTCTCTATAATAGTCATCTTCTGACCAACTTGATTTCACCTGCTGTATATACAGTACGTGAAATCAATTGGGACAGAAGATGATTATTATAGCGAACGACCGGTAGATATAATGGCTGACGATAAATTTTGTTAGCGCTTAACT
>JAJMAB010000134.1:0-30104 GCA_030564825.1 Ogataea sithepensis | reverse complement strand
GGTACATGATGCATAAAAAGGGTAACGTTGCTCAAAGTTACCAAAAAATATATTTCATGCAGGGATATGCACAATTTCAGCCAATTTCCTGAAAACCGTCAAAAATCTCAACTTTTGGCGCTTAAACTAAGGGATTCCCATCTTACGTTTTGACTCAAAATTTGATGATCCACTCCAATAACCTTGATATGTCTAATGGTAGTGCCGGAATATCTAGATCCCAAAATGACCCATTTTCATGTCTAGTTTCTGGATTGTGGATTACAAAGAGGGGAACAAAGAGGGGTACATGATGCATAAAAAGGGTAACGTTGGCCAAAGTTACCAAAAAATATATTTCATGCAGGAATATCCACCATTAAACCTAGTTTCTCCAAACTCTCAAAGGTGTGGAACTTAAGCGCCGGAACAAACGGGTTCCTACTGGTTTCTTGCACTTGAAAACTTGATGATCCATTGGGATGGTTCCCAATTAGTTATTAGAATCCGTGCGGTAGACAATAAGTTGAAGAAAGTGATTCATAAAAGCAAAGTTAAGAATACTGTTGACAAAGACATGAATTATTTTGCTGGGATAGGATCACTGTTGACTGCTATAGTCAAAAAGTAAATCTGTGTCCATGCTATATGCCATGCCTGATAAAGCTGATAATCTTTCTTACTTTATATCGAATAAAGCTTTGCTGCAGCTCTCTTTTTTCTCTATTCTAATAGTATATATATATACATTTGGTTTTACACGTCTGTTTTTTTCTAGCTGCTCTTTTAATCGTCTATCATTGCAAAATTGTCCTTTTAATTGTTAGATTATATGGGACCAATAAAATAGATACTTAAATACAGACAACTATATAAAAACGATTAGAAAAAGAAACACAATATTAAAAAAAATAAAAGGGCTTTAAAAATTGTAGAAAAAATAAGAATGAAAATGGAGAGATATAAGTGGTGATGTAAATACAATTTTTTCGTTTCTTTATTACGAAATTTTGCCGATCTAATTAGCAGACATCTTACTAGCCAGTTCAAGCTGCTTTTTCTTTTCAGCTTCAATTCTCTCTAAATCTTCTTCTGTAATGAGATGGTGCTTGTGGCCGCTACCTTTAACGACTGTCTCATCTCCACTCGAAGTGACGCTCTCCACGTAACAAGCAGATATATCACCAATGAACTTATCATTTAGCAAATCAATCATATTGATTCTTTCATCTGGGTTCAAAATCAACATTTTGCCAATCATCTCCCTAGAGGCAGAGGGCAACAGACGCAAGAGCCTGTTAGGCCCGGTGATCCTCTTCTTGCCGTTCTCGTCTACGGTGTCGCTCGGTGGTGCCGAGTACGCTTTGAACGAAGGGTCTACAGACTTTGGTATCTTCCAAGGAAATCTCCGCATCACCATGCAGCAGAACATAATCGCCAACGACCACACATCTGCAGGTCTAGGATCGTACGCTGGCATGCCGAGGCATTCAGGTGCCAAGTACGGATCGGATCCAACGACTCCACGCGCTTTGATGATACTCGACGAAGGAAACGATGCAGCAGAAACTGTGGCCGTTTCAGTCAGCAACGATGTGTCGGATGGAGTGTTAGAGTTGGAGTTGGAGTTGGAGTTGGAGTTGGAGTTGGAGTTGGAGTTGGAGTTTGGGCTTGAGCTTGTCTGGTTCAAGTTGATGTATTCAGGTACTAAGTCCTGAGGTAAGAAGATGGCTGCCGAACCAAAGTCGATGATCTTCAGTATTCCATTTCTATTAACAACACAGTTGTCCAACTTCAAGTCCCTGTGTGCCACACCTTGCGAGTGCAAGTACTCGACACCTTTAACCATCTGTTTAAAGTAGCAATAGATCTCCAATTTAGACATGACACCACCCATGACGATTGTGAAGAAGTCAAAGGGGCAGTACTCCATCACCAAGACGTACAAGGATTTCTCGCTCAATAGCTCGTAGGCATGCACAATGTTCTGGTGATGCATCCTAGCCAATATCAAGTACTCATTTTTCACTTTCTTACGGTAATCGAAGTCGGACTCTCTAGGGTTCTGCGGTCTAAACTTCTTGATAGCAAAGATGTGGCCGTCAGAAGGTCGTTTCACGATCAAGACTGAACCACCAGCACCTTCCCCTAACAAATACTTCTCGGAAGACTTATCAGGTAAGACACCATAGTTGGACACTAAATCCTTCATTATGTTTTCTGTCTGAGCAGCGGTAGGAGGAGCTTCTGCCTGTTTGAAATTGGTTGACGAGGAATGCTTAGAGGAGGTTCCAGATGTTGGGGAGCTGGATCCACCCCGCTTCAGATGCTTTGATTTAGAGGCATCGCTTGCATCTCTATTGAGGAACCGACTAAGTGCTGAACCGGTTGAACTCTCACCATGACCATTGATTTTCAACTTATTCAATTTGGAGTTGATAACATTGTGCAATTGGTCTCGTTGCTCTTTCAAGTCCTTTGATTTGCCAAGCACCGAGTTCTGTCCCACCGGATTCTTGAAAAATCGTTTCAACTTTGAGAATTGGCTTCCCGAAGTGGTGCTGTTGTTGTTATTATTGGAGTAAGTGGATTCACAAGTCGAATAGCCACTCTGGTTACTCACTTTAGGGGTCAAAAGTGCAGAATAGGACGTTTTCGGGGTCAAATTCAAAGAGGTTGGAGGGCTCGTACCGGACGAAGACTTGTTGGATCCTTTTTTGAAAAGCCTCGATAGTGCATGAGATTGGTGACCAGAACATCCATGGCCCATTGGCTGGGAGTGAATGTTCAGGCTTGATTGTGTATTGTCCTCTTGTGGTGATGAATGGTGGTGGTGATGATGATGGTGATGGTGGTGAACATGCTGTTGCTGGTGTTGATGCTCAGGAAGACGATCTGGTGATGGTTGTGTGGAGTTTACAGGCTTATCCGGACCATCCTTATGATCGGAGGATGGACCCAATTTCTGATTGTCTTGGGAAGGCGATACAGTGATCTCAATGGTTGGTGTGCTGGTCATACTGGGATACTTATGGTTCAATAGTGGAGTTTATGTATTTTGATTTGATGGTGATAACAAAAACAGGTCAATGGGTCTTCCGGAACACCATACAATGGCCACACGCCGGGTTTCTAAATTTCACCGAAAGAAGGTTAGATGAAAACCGATTGTTGATGTGATCAGATAGGTGCTGTGAAGTAATGCTTAACAGGCGACGGTATATATATATGTGAGTAGGTAAATTTGTGAGTGACGTACACTATATAGAGCTCTCTATATCTAATATGCGTGCAGCAGCGGTATTGCAGGTGTCGGAATTGAGGGTACAGCAGACAACTAGAATATATGTTTTTTCTGTTTCTGACAGAGCAAGAGGAATGGCCGCGAATGAGAAGCAGCTGGTTTTAGTTGCTCGATGATTGTGTCAAAGTGTTGATCTTAGACAATGCCCTTTCTTACAAATTAACAAATGTGACAGCTGCTGTGTAGCAGACGTTGAAGCTGCCTGCCGTCCCGAGAGAACATTGCTGGGTAGGTTGATCAATATCTCTCCTAATTCTCCACTGCCACCTCCTGTTCCACCCTTTCCAGCTGCCAGCTGCCTGCGCCGAGAGCCGCGCGCGATATACATAATATAATATACTACTAGCTTATTACAATTTACACCCCCAAGCAATAAAATGCGACGCGACGCCGACGCATGGTTTCTCCGGCTAGTTGTAACTTCAGCCGCTCGGCAGCTCGTAAATTGTAATTGTATCAGCTTCGTATAGATGGCCGCTTCTGACCGTTTCTGGCGGTGCTTATAAGTTATACACATTCTACCAAAGTGCCAACAAGAATTAAGGAAAACAGATTACATGAGATGCTAGTTTTTTCAAATCTTCAAAAATGTGATAATTGGTTATTGGAAAATGCACAATGTAGAATAGAAATCGAAGTAGAAGAAGACGTCAAAAAATTAACAACCTAAAAGAAAATAAAATTGAAAAAGAGTGTAGTTATTTAACAAACAAGAAAAACAAAAGCTGAGGAAAACAAATAAGAGAAAAAAAACAAAAAAAAAAACACAATACAAATAAAAAAATGAAGATAGTGGAGGCAATAAGAATGGAAACGAAACAGGGCCGTCACCTATGATCCCCAATCCCAGAATCTCTTGGAATCTCTTCTGGTTCGGCTAGAAATACTCGACGAGCTCTTCTTTCTTATAAAAGAGTCCCTTTCGTCTTCACCAGAATCACTACCAACACCTTCCTCGTTGGAACCTGTTCCAATGGCCAATTCGTTGAAACCACCGCTCTCCTCGATGACCGTCTTGCTAACACCTCTCACAGAGACAATATTTTCAACAAGACCACTCGATGACTTCACCGACATGTTCGAATACATTGTATCACTCGATGGGGAATTGTAACCGTTGGATGATCTGATAGGCATTGCGGAAGACTCAGGAATTCCAGTAGTGTTTGATCCCCCCGCATTCGCATTCAGGGATGCCATGTTCAGTGACTTTGGTAATGGGACTCCATCGTTATTGGCAATGAAGTTCGATTTGGCTTCTGATAGATCGACAGAGTTTCTTCTTCTCTTGTCGTTTGGTAAAGTGAACTGTTTCTGAGATGAATTTGACGTTGGGTGCAACTTCTTCGAACTCGACGTGGATCCGTTGGTGTGATTAGCTGGTAACGGAACCAGTAGTTCGTTCAGATGGGTTCTCTCCAAGTTGTTGTGAAGACCTTGCACAAACGCTTCCGCTTCAGTCTCGTGAACGGACCCGTAATCTGGGGTCTCGGCACTTGGAATTGGAATTATTGTCTTGTTGTCGCCAGCATTCGAGACAGTGGAGACTAGTTGAGGTTGTTTCTTGATCTTCACATTTGGATTACTTGTTTGCAAAGGATTCACCGCCAAATTCGAAGGTTTCATACCGTTGGCTATGGTGGAATTTATCAAATGTGGTGCGGATTCAATTACAGCGATACCATCTCCGGTGATGTTTGGTGAGGAGACCCTGTTGACCTGATTCGAGTGTCCTAGATGGTTGATGTGGTTGTTGTTGTGAGAAACTGGTAATTGAGAAGCACTCACAGTGGATTTGGATCGCAGATTTTCCAAGTCGGATCTTTGTGAATCGAGACTGGATCTCTTGTGGAAGTAGGATTGTTGAGGGGGCAGAGACCCAGCAATCTGAGAGTTTTGAGAGTCTGATCTGGAACCGTACAAACTGTGTAAATAGGTTGTGATATTTCTCTTTGAAAGTGGACCAGGGATACTTCTCTTGATGTTCTTGTCCAAGTCGACATAAACGTCACTCTCATCAATAATTTCTTCACCAATCAATTCTTCAATGACATCCTCCAACGTTAACACACCAACTGCGCCGGTATCCATTCCAGGAGTTTCACTGACGACAACCATATGCGATTTACCTTCTTGGAAGTAGTTCAGGATGTTCAAACATGAAGTTTCTAAAGAAGTTTCTGGCAAAGTGGCCAATGGGAAAGATGAAACAGGTAAAGAATCTTCAGGGTCATAACTGATCAAGATTCTGACTAACAACATACCAACAAAGTTGGTTGGTTCTCCAGGGAGATGAATTGGGATTCTTGAAAAACCTGCATTGAATATCTCTTCGACAGCTTCTTCGTCCAAGATTCTATCCGATGGTAACGTGTAAACTTTTTGAATTGGAGTCATGATGGTGGCAACAGGTTTTGCCTTCAAATCCAAGACAGAGCTGATAATGGTGACTTCATCTTGGTTCAATCTTTCCACACCCATGGTCTTGTGCAAAGTCACCAAAGTCTTCAAACCAGACTTCTTATAAACGGTACCGTGATCTTGACCCAAGATATAATCCAATAGCATGGCAATAGGATATGCAACAGGGTACATGATGTACATCAAGACCAAAACAAAAGGTGCAAAATATGCGCCCAGTTGTAAGCCGTACCGGACACAAACGGATTGAGGAATGATTTCACCAAAGATCACGATAGAAACGGTGGCGGAAAACACAGCTGCAAATCCTCCACCTAAAAATCTATCTAAAATGACAGGTAACGTTTCGTTTGTGATGACATTGGATAACAACAATGTAACTAATAGCCAATGTTTACCCCTACCGATCAACTTCAAAACGTCTTTGGAGCATCTTTGCTCCTGTGGAGTTCCCGAATCGGCAAGCACTTTCAAGTAAACCTCGTCTTGACCCATTAAGCCTAAAGTTAAACCGGCAAAAATACCACCCAGCAAAACTAAAGTGATCGATGCCAGCATGTACATGTAGAACTCACCTTCAGTGAGGGGTTCATGTTCCTTCTTGGAAACATACAATAAGGATCTGGCAACGATTCCTTCTGCAGGGATTGGTAATGCATGAGTCAAGTTTGGAATCAACGAAATGAGAGCAACTAAACTTTTGTAAACTGATGAGGACGACCTATTGAAAGTTCTAGGGGGTAATGGGGGTTTCGACATTTTGTTGGTACGTGAGTTAAGAGGAAGCCGGATATGTGAGCACGCACGTTAGGAGTGTAATGGAAATAAGATACAGTTCGGTTGCAATTGACCAATAAAAACCTTTGCAAAAACTGTGTCTTAAAATAAATGAGCTTGGATATCTTCAGCTCTTAGGTATCTAGTACTATTATGAAAAAAAAAAAAAAAACAAAAGTATTAGTATATGGGTAAATGAATCGACGATAGTAGTACGGGAAGACAGTGGTGGAGGCAATATGACCTAGGTGTGTGCGTCTGAACCGTGTTGCAGCCAGCCGTGCCTATGCACAACAGCAAACTAGACCGGAAAGTTGAGAATTTAACATACATTTGGCAAATAGAGCAAGCACTGTGATGACAGTTAAAGAATCAATTAGGAAAAAAGTAGCAAAATGATGCGATATTAAATTGGTACAATTCTAGAGATACAAGACTCAACTGGCCACGCACCCATGTGTATACGTTTGCACCTTCTGTAGATCCCGGTCAAATTGTATAAATTTAGGGCTTATAAAACAAAAGCAGAACAGCCCCCATGGTCCCCCCCAAGTTGTGTCCAAGTTGGGGAACCCGTCGCGTGTGACGTAAGCCCAGAACCAGAAACACGCTAAAAGCAGTTGAAGAACCACCGTGTTACGTAACCGCTACTCCGTCGTGGCAGGCTGGCAGTGTGGCGTGCGGCCGAGCTGCTATTAACGCTATTTTCAACCACGGGGACTAAGTTTGCAAGTTGCAACCCTACCCGCCCACGCCTTGAAGAGGGAACGGCACCCAGGGTTTGGGCACCTTGACGTGAGTACATGAGGGTAACACAAGTGCTGGTTGTTGAAACCATTCAAATAGTGGGTTTTCAAGCGATGGAACGAGGCAACCCTGCTGACAATCAGTTGCAGCCACCCACAGGCATGCCGCGTATAAATTATATATATATATATATATATATATATATAAAATGTAGCCTTCGCACAATAAATAAGCATGTCTGCTTTGTGTGCCGATTAAGGGCATACAGTTACCGAGTTTGTGTGCGAGCTTTGCCGGCAAGACTGGCACCGCCCGGCAGTGACACTCTCGTATCTGACCGAGTGATCTGAATCTTTCTGGTGTGCATTTTTTTTTTCAACTTGTGGTTTCCGAATCCTGGTCGGGCCTTATTAAAATTACAAGCTAGTATATTCTTCACCTTTTCATTTCACGTGACCATCTCGCAATATGCTTCTGTTTTAAGGTCTTGCGTTTCTCAATCAAGTCTTTTATCCGTCGTTGTAAATTTCAACTTATACAAATATATATATATATATATGTGCATGTATATATATATATATAAACACTAAAAAGAACTAAAAAACTACATAGCAACATCGTTTATATTATCATTCACCAAGAAACTGGGGTACTCATAGAAGACCTCTGCTCATACCCTTTTTCTGTTTTTCTCTATAGATTCTGTACGCAAGCAAAAAGAAGTAACCAATGATAACAATCAAGATGGAATATAAGACAAACTTGAAGGCCTTCCAAAGCAATCCAAAGAGCCATCCAATGGCACCAGTTTCGGTACCATATTTTTCAATGTTAGATTCTTTTGCGCGCTTCTCAGCATGTCTCAATCTGCTTGCAGTTCTCTTTTGAGGACCTTTTGATTTTTTCGTTAATCTTCTATGTCTTCTTTTGCTCATTCTGTCCCTGGCATTAGTCGATTTCAGGTTTGTATTATCGTCCTTGTTGTCATCTTTCAATGGTTCCTGTTGCTGGACACCACCATTTTCCTTTACCTCTAGACGATCAATCAAGGCATCGATAGAGGTGATGGCTTGGCCTTCACGATCTTTCAAAGCATTCAGTGTGATTTTACCGATATCAACGTTGTGGAACAATTCACCGGTTTCCGCACTGACACCAAAATATGGAGTCAGTGGAATAATAGTTGGGCCCAGCTCTTCAGAGGTGAAACAGTTCTTCCAAACGCCGTTTCCATATATATCAAAATCTAATTGGAAGTAACCAGAAGCTCTCAAGAAAGTCAATCTCATTTTGGAATAGCCAGAAGCTTTTTTGACGTTGTAAATTCTATGCAATGGACATCCACCCATTTCAGTTGCAACACCGTCAATATCCTTGTTATACTTCTGAGGCTCACCATCATTGGCCTGTAGCGAAACGTACGGGAAGTTGGATGCTAGTCTCGAACCTCTTCCTTTCTTTTGAGAATTCTTGTAAGTGTCGATAATAACAGCTAAACCTTGATAATCGCTCTGCATACCAAACATATCGCCTTGTTGCAACGGCTCAGAAGTTAGCCAAAAGGCAACACCATCACCAATTAATGAGGAACGGGTCTGTTCACCATGAATCTTGAACTCAATCTCGATTTCAAACGACCCAGAATCAACCAGAGAGATTGGCAACTTGGAGAAAACATAACCAACGGAATTTGGTTTCTCGGACACCAATCTTATGTAGTCCGATTTTTGACCAAAAATCATGTTTCCGCCACTTTCATAATTGAATAAAGATAAAGTCTTCGAATCAACAAATGGCTTCTGCAAAGTCAAGTATCTGATAGGATGTCTTTTGATGTCATTATCATCCAACAAATCCTGAACTTCTTCAGCAATATTTGTGTCTTCAGTAAAAGGATCCTCCATAGATCCATCAGATGGAAGATCTGAGATATTAGACGAAGATGGAACCCAGAAAAACTTGTAAAGAAAAAACAATAAAACAAGGCCGATGATAGACCTTGTTTTGTTATTGAGTCTGGAGTTGAATCTCTGAATCCTACCTACAAAGGTATTGGATTTATAGCCATAACCATAACCAATATCCATTGCTGATTATAGACTATTTGATTCTATTATGGGGAGATGGAGATGTTGGTGAAAAAGCTAACAGAAAACCAACTCTTTCAAGAGACAAGTAAAAACTAAGATCCTGTCCGAAGCCGATCTGATAAATCAGCATGCCGATGTCTCGAAGCGGTGCAAGCTTGAGAGTTTCGAGCGTTTTCGCCGGTGGCCTTTCGAAGCGATGCCAGCGATGGTTCCTGGGGAAATTGTACGTAAGATATCGACGCAATTTTTGAAATCACCGTTGTCAGCTTCGACGCGTCGGTATAAATGTTGCAAGTTGCAAGTTGCAACTTGCTATCCGTCTTTGTACAGTGTGCAAACTGATCAGCAGTTAGCCAAGAGGTGTATAATCATCCTTCAATTTCTAATATCCTATTTCTTATATACAATAATGGAAGAGCCGCTTTTTGTGACAGATAATGATGTGGAGGTGGTGGTACCCAAAGATAGTGGGGATCATGATGCCCGAATCGAGAACGAGCTAACGGAGTTACTTAAAGCTGATGCTGATGATAGTGAGGATGAGGGCGACAAAATACCAGTTACCAGAAAGGAAACCTCAGTACAGGGTACAGCAGAGCAAAAACCTTTGGATATCTGTTTGACTTTAAACTTGGGATATCAACAGCAAATAGTGCAAGATTTAATCTCTGATGATGGGCTAGTTATATTGGGACGGGGTCTCGGCCTTCATCTCATCGTCTCAAACCTGCTTCACATACTCAGCTTGTCTGTAATTAAAGACAAAAAGTCACTCATATTGTTGATCAATGCCAACGAGTTTGAAAACTTTAAAATTGCCGAAGAGCTCATGGAATTGTCTTGGTTAGATGAAAGTGCTCGGAATGTGAAGTTTCAATCAATCGGAGGTGATGCTATAACCATTGATAAACGTAGAAAGATTTATGGACGTGGTGGTATATTATCCATCTCAAACAGAATTTTAGTCACAGACCTTTTGGCTGAAATCTTGGATGCCAACTTGATTACAGGTCTAGTTATTCTTCATAGCGAAAGAATTAAAGAATATTCAACCGAGAGGTTTATCGTTAACCTTTATAGAAAGAAAAATCAGTGGGGTTTTATCAAAGCTTTTTCAGATGATCCTGAAACTCATACCATTGGGTTTCAACCTCTATACAACAAATTGAAGTATCTCAGAATTGAAAGGGCAATGTTATGGCCTAGATTCCATGTGGACATTACTCAGTCATTAAGATCGAAGAAGACAGGATCCAAAGTTACGGAATTAAGTGTGGGGTTGACTAGCTATATGTTGAAGATTCAAACAGGATTGATGGCATGTATCGAAGCTTGTATTGGAGAGCTAAAGAGACACAATCCAGAATTGATGACCGAATATTGGTCAATGGAAAACGCTCTAGATAGTGACTTTGTGAGGTCAATTCGACTCACTCTTGAACCTTCTTGGCATAGAGTTTCAAGTACCACCAAACAAGTTCTGTTTGATTTGACGACTCTCAAATCTTTACTATCGCAGCTTTTTTGCTATGATGCTGTGCAGTTTTATCAAGAGTTGGTTGCTATTGTGGATGCAAATAAACCATCGGTCACAAATAACAACAGAGCAATGGCTCCCTGGTTAATGTTGGATGAGGCGATGACAGTAATATCGTGTTCGAAGGCTAGAATTTTTGACAAGATTAAGGACTCTGATGGAGACAAAGATGAGGTGACGACTTATCTTCTTGAAGAATTGCCTAAATGGGAGCAACTTGCACTGATACTTGATGATATCAATGCGGAAAAGGAGTCAAAGGATACGTCTAACGAAGGCCCGACACTAATTATGTGCTCCTCATATCAGGTTAGCTCTCAGCTTCGCAGATTTTTAACCAGCTACAAGGAGTATAAATACAACAACTCAAAATCTTTCAGTGCACGCAGGATGATGATCAACTTATTGAAACAGCATATGACCTGGAAGAAGAACGATGGATCACGAATTGTAAAGATACAAAAAGATCTCAACAAAAGACCTGATCCAAATGTTATTATTGCCAGCAACGATCAATCAACTTCGGAGGAAATGAATATTTCTAGAACGTTCATGAGAAGAAGGGTTTTGCCCAACAAAAGACGTAGAACTAGAGGTGGATCTACGATGGCTTCATATGACCGAATGTTGAGTAAAACCGATGACGCAAGTGCGATGGGTGTGGTTGATGACACAATGATAAACAAGTTAGAATCAGAGCTTGCTGTTGATGAAGACAACGAAGGGGACGGAAGTGACATTGAGTATTCAGGTGATACTGGTGCAAAGAATGATTCCCCGGATGATGATTTCGAGACATTTATGGATAATATTAACGGTAATTCAACAGATGAGGGATCTAATGATCACGAACGTTTAATATATGAATATATTGATCAATCGGATCAAATCATAATAGAAAAATACAACAGCAAATCAAGTGATTTATTGTTAGACGAGCTTATGCCCTCCCATATCATCCTATATGAACCAGATTTAAATTTCATCCGGAAAGTGGAGGTTTACCAGTCACAAAGAACTAACAATGCTGCGAAATGTTATTTTATGTATTATGGGGGTTCTATTGAAGAGCAAAGCTATTTGAACGAAATCAAGAAGGAAAAAGATGCGTTCACTAGGTTGATTCGGGAGAAAGCCAATTTGCCCAATACTTTTATTACTGAAGAGGATGAAGCTGCAAAATTTGCTCCAGACCTTAAGAGTCCTGTCAATACCAGAATTGCGGGTGGGAACCCTGTTTCTGTGAAGAATAAAGTCATTGTTGATATCAGAGAATTTAGATCGCAGTTGCCATTCCTATGCTACTTGTCAAACTTGGAAGTGATTCCCTGTATGATTACCGTCGGTGACTACATTCTTTCACCAAAGATCTGCATAGAAAGAAAATCCATTCCGGATTTGATCGGCTCTTTGAAAAGTGGAAGATTGTACCAACAGTGTGAGCAGATGTTTCGGTACTACGAATTGCCAACTCTTTTGATAGAATTTGAAGAAGGTAAATCGTTCTCCTTGGAACCGTTTACATCCTATAGAAATGCCGGTCCTGGCGTGGCAGCTACCACTACGGCAGCGACATCGAATTTCCAACAACAGGATCTACAACTGAAACTCATGATGCTTTTAGTTGCTTTTCCAAACTTGAAAATTGTGTGGTCGTCTTCACCGTTTGAAACTGCTAGACTCTTTAAAGAATTGAAGATGAACCAGGATGAGCCTGACTTGAATAAGAGTGTTAATGCTGGTTTGAATCCTATGTTTGAGAACGAAACATACTTTAACGATCTGTCTATTGAACTTATCCAGAATATTCCAGGTATCACGTCTGTCAATTATCATTTGATCACGAACAAAATCAAGAATTTGAAAGAGTTGAGTGGTATGGGGGTCGAAGAATTGGGTAAATTAATAGGTACCGAGGCTGCTACGAAAGTTGTTGGATTTTTCAATCGCACCATTTAACGTAGCTTTATATCACGTTGTTTTGAACTCAGTGCGAGTATTAGAGAGCCACTTAGTCATTGATTGATATGGGTGTTGCTGCGTTTCGGAGAACTACTGTCTTGTAAGTCTTTTGAAGAATAAGGATAATTGGTATAGAGAGTACAAAGACTGTAAATAGAATAGCTATGACGAAAAATTGATGTATAAAAGTAAATTGTTTTGTGTAGGTGAGAAAATGGGCGTTGCTGAACTAGCATGTTTTGCTTAATAATTATGGATATCTGTTCTATTTCGCATGTTGGTGATTTTTAGTATTGAAGGTGGGTTAAAAAAAGGATTCACATGGCTCTCTTCACGAATTAATAGAGGCAAATTAATTTCTATATATTGATGTATATGGATTTATTGACAACACAAGTTATATCTAAGCAAAAGATAATGATTCACACAGGCACTTAGTAGATGCTATGTGGGTTACAACCTACTATAGAGCTTGATACTTAAACTTATCCCAGTCGCGTCGCACTATCGCGAGGGCCGCCCTTGTGGTGCAAACCGTGAGGCAAAAATTAACTAACGCGCATTCTGGAAACAAAACAAAACAAAACAAAGAAGTGATAATGTAAACACGTTATCACTGCTTATAGCAACAGATCAGTTTCCAGAATTCTACTAATATTAGTGGAAGAAACTTAATAGTCCAACTATGAGTTTCAAGTATAAAAGACAGAAGAAATCAAAGGAGCCTGTTAATGAGCTGGGTATAGGCGCAGGTATAAACCCGTCAAGAAAGCGAATTAGGGCATTTACAGATCCAACTGAAAAGCTATTCAAACCATTCAAGTCGCCGTTGATATCTTCCAGATCTGCAACTACTGTTTTAGGCGACCAGACAAATGTCAGAGCGGCTAGAAGGAATGGACCTAAATCCTACGCTGAGTTGGACATATCTCTCACAGTTTCAGACGACAAGGATGACTACATGATAGATGGTGAAGGCAACCGTATTCAACTCAAGAAGAAGGGAGCTCTACTACCTAGAAATTTTCTGAATTCAATGGATTTGTCACAGAGAACATTAACCAGAAAGTTTGTGGTGCCGTTAAAGCCTAACCCAGAAAACCAATTTGAAGTGGAGAATTCACAGCCACCTCCGCCATTGGGCACCAAAAAAAAGATATTCTTCCCACCACGTCCGTTGCATGATCCAATGTCTGAATACGCTATAGTGCTCTATGACCCGACCATTGATATCATCCCTGAATTAAAGGAGGAAGTTGAACAAGTTTTGAAAGAACAGCAGCAACAACAAGTTGAAGAGGTGCCAAAGCCAAGGCCAGCAAAACGTCAAAAATCTGTCCATAAATCTTTGAATGAAATATTAGGTATAACCAATGAGTCAGAAGAGCAAATAATGAAGAAGTTTCCAAATGTTCCTGTAGTTATTGATCCCAAGTTGGCCAAGATTTTGAGACCCCATCAGATTCAAGGTGTCAAGTTTTTGTACAGATGCACCTCAGGACTAGTTGATGCAAGAGCTAAAGGTTGCATTATGGCTGATGAGATGGGTCTAGGTAAGACTCTTCAATGCTTAGCATTAATGTGGACCTTGCTTAAACAAGGCCCAAGAGGTAAGCGTACTATTGAGAAGTGCATCGTTGTGTGTCCTTCATCGTTAGTGAAGAACTGGGCAAATGAGATAGATAAATGGTTGGGAAAAGGTTCATTGAACTCTTTAGCTGTTGATGGGAAATCCACAAAACCGGGAGAGTTGGCTGACTCGTTGAAGAGTTGGGCGAGAGCTAAAGGGCGTGCGGTGGTCAGGCCTGTTCTAATTATCAGTTACGAAACTTTAAGAAGAAATGTTGAGAACCTCGAAGGCTCTGAAATTGGATTAATCTTAGCTGATGAAGGTCATAGATTAAAAAATGGTGATTCATTGACCTTTACGGCGTTGAATGCGTTGAATTGTCAACGTCGTGTCATTTTATCTGGTACCCCTATTCAAAATGATTTGTCCGAATACTTTTCCTTATTGAATTTCAGTAATCCTGGCTTACTTGGATCGAGGGCAGAGTTTAGAAAAAATTATGAGCTGGCTATTTTAAGAGGTAGAGATTCCTTAGCTGATGATAACGAAAGAGCTAAGGGAGATGCAAAGCTAGCTGAGTTGACTGAACTTGTCTCGAGATTCATTATCAGAAGAACCAATGATATTTTATCGAAATACCTACCAGTGAAGTATGAATATGTCATATTTTGTGGTATGTCAGACTTCCAGAAGAAATTGTATTCCCACTTTATCACATCTCCAGAAATCAAGAAATTGATGAAAGGTCTACATTCTCAGCCATTAAAGGCTATTGGATTGCTCAAGAAGTTGTGTAATCACCCAAATTTGTTGACACTACCAAGCGATATCGATGGATGTGAAAACTTGATACCAGAGGATTATGACTACGGCTTAAGTAGTGGTCGTAATAGAGAGATTCAGACTTGGCACTCAGGAAAGTTTGAAATGTTGGAAAGATTCTTATTCAAAATTAATAGAGAAACGGATGATAAGATCGTTTTGATTTCAAACTATACACAAACATTAGATTTGATAGAAAAGCTGTGCAGACAGCACAGATTCGGGTCATTGCGCTTGGATGGTACAATGAACATCAATAAGAGACAAAAATTGGTTGACCGATTCAACAACCCTGAAGGCAAAGAGTTTGTCTTTTTATTGAGTTCCAAAGCTGGTGGATGTGGTATCAACTTAATTGGTGCCAATAGATTAGTTTTGATGGATCCTGATTGGAATCCTGCATCAGATCAGCAAGCTTTAGCGAGAGTTTGGAGAGATGGACAGAAAAAGAACTGCTTCATCTACAGATTTATTGCCACCGGTACTATTGAAGAAAAGATTTTCCAAAGACAGTCAGCCAAGATGCAGTTGTCTTCGTGTGTTGTCGACTCCAATGAAGATGTTGAAAGATTGTTTTCCAGTGACAACTTAAAACAGTTATTCAAATATGACTCTAATACTATAAGTGAAACTCATGAAACTTATAAGTGTAGAAAGTGCGATCCAGTCACAGGCAAACAGAAGATGAAATCGCCAGCAATGTTGTATGGAGATGCTACGACTTGGAACCATATAAACCATGAAGAACTATCTAAGAACGAGGATTTTTTGATCCAAAACGAATCTCAATACGATACAATCAGTTACGCATTTCAATATATTTCACATTAGATTACCATGTATTATATAGTTACAATTTTATGTATTAAACCCAATAACCGATTTCAACCTTACTCCTTGTTGATCCAACTAGAAGCCCAGTAAAGTTTCCTATTCTCAACTTCATCAACCCAAAGTAGCCCAGTACTCACAAGTTCTTCCAAATTTGTCTTGCATCTAACCTTTTTCCAATTAAAGTTGTCCCTCAAAAGATTAACGGATACGTTGCCAATTACATCACAGGTTGCCAATATTAGACTCTGATCACTGTTAAATTCTTGAGGAATGCACTTGATGTAGTCGGAAGAACCAATCTTGATCATTTGTATTTCATCACCGATGTTCTTCAAACTTTCTAGTGCTCCCAGCACGTCGCTATCGGTAACTGAATTTAGTAGATTTGGGATGGCCGGTTCCAAGCTATTTTCCTCATTAAGCATCTTAGTCATATCAGATAAGGGGATAATACCACCATTGAGGCTCTTGGTCAGTTGACAGATCTCAAATATCCTGATAGTCAAGTGATTATATTTATCATCCTCAGTCACATTCGATGAACCTTTGTTATCGGTGGTCACTATTAACGGGTCAATACCAAAGCTTACGCATATTTCGCTGAATTCAGTACGAAATTGAGGATTTTTCATTATTTCGTCAGAATACTGCTGTTTAAACGTTATCAAAGCATTCTGAAAAACCTGAAGCTGTGTCTTTAACTCCTCGTGTTGTTTTTGTAATAGCTGCTGTCCCAAACTTTGGAACTTGGTCTGTTTAGAAGAGTAATTGTCAAACGATGCTAGTCCCTTTCTATTCATTTAGATTTTCTCTCTGATAAGCCAGATAATTAATCACACTAAAGACGCTGAGATGACCTCTTCTTCCAATATTCATGTTGTACATGTCATTATAGTTTTACTTATCCTATGATCAATTGATAGTGATGGAAACCAGATCGATAGTTTGTTACTACACCCTTACACTACTGAATTTTTAGATCACGTGTACACACAGCACTGAGTATCCTGCTCGCCAGGTCTCGCCTCAACTTTTGCCACTGAGGCTGTCGGTAGATCAACATCAACATCCATAAACATCTGAAAAAGACGCTTAGTATATTGGTGTTTCTAATATTATCTTGTTTATTTTCTCCCTCAATTACGGTTTAAAATGTCCACGGAGCAAGCAGCTAAAACCACAGTGGCGGTTGAGACCGCAAAGGAAGAGCAATTGTCAGTTGCAGACAGTAAGTATGGATTTATGAACGGAATCATTGAAGTTAACAATCGTTTATGAAACACCCCCAAGTTACTAACAAATTTCTTAGAATTGGCTGAATTGCTGACTTTAATCAAAAAATCTTCATCAAATATGGACATGCGTTATGTTTTAAAAGTGTTCCGTGAATTGACCCCATTAAGAAAACAATTCACAGCAGATGATTTGATAGCTATAATCGAATCCAATTATCCTGCAGGCCACCCAAGCAAGTCTGAGTTAATTAATATTTTGAAACCGTTTGCGCAAGTGGATTCAATGGATATTTCAGATGATTCTAACTCTGAGAATGAACTAGAACCTGAGGTTGATATGTTCACTCATTTGTTAATTCAAATATATCTACACGACAAGAAAGAGTTCAAGAAATTGAACTCCTTCAATCATTCTTGCATCTCTGCGTTGAAGTCATACAACAGAAGGACTCTAGATCACATAAATGCAAAGATATGGTTTTATATCTTTAGAGCAAGGGAGCAATTAGGAGATTTGATCACTATCAGAGCTGAGTTGTTGGCTGCCTTGAGAACTTCTACTTTGAGACATGACATTGAAACTAGAGCGTCAACCATAACACTACTATTAAGATCTTATTTGTTGACCAATGATATTAGTCAAGCTTACAACTTGGTTGAAAAAACCGAATTCCCTGAAGAAGCCTCAAACTCAGTTGTGGCAAGATATTATTACTACCTTGCTAGAATCCAGACTATTCAACTTGATTATTCTTCAGCTCAGGAATGCGCCATTACTGCAATTAGAAAGTCACCCCAGACAAAATCTGCTGTGGGGTTCTTGCAAGCTTCAACTAAACTAAACATATTGATTCAACTATTGACGGGTGAGATTCCTGAATTAGCAACCTTTAGAGATCCACTTCTTGAGAAGTCCTTACTACCATACTTGGCGGTCACTAGAGCCGTTAGATTGGGTGACCTAAACCTTTTTAGCCAGGCTCTTATTGATTTTGGTGCATCATTGAAAAAGGACAACAACTATAACTTAGTTTTAAGATTGAGACAGAACGTGATCAAGACTGGTATTAGAATCATTTCACTATCATATAAGAAGATCTCTTTGAAGGACATTTGCATTAAGCTACAACTAGATGGAGAATTAAGTGCAGAGTATATCGTTTCAAAGGCAATCAATGATGGTGTTATCGAGGCTACGATCAATCACAAAGAGGGCTATATGCAATCCAAAGAGTTATTGGATGTTTACGCTACAAAGGCTCCACAACCAGAATTTGATAGAAGAGTCAAGTTCTGTATGTCGTTACATAACGACAGTGTGAAGGCTATGAGATATCCGATGAGCACCAATAGAGTGGATATGAAAACTGATATTGAAGCAAGAGAAAGAGAACAAGAGTTGTTACAATACTTGCAAGATGATGACTTTTTCTAATGATTTACTGGGTCTATTCATATCACACTGTTTTTCACCCTTTGTATGTTTCTTAGGTTTTTATCTTTTGTTATAGATCTTTTACCTGCCTGATTATTTAATTTTCAAAATTCGTAATTAATCTATTTGTAAAAATTTGTTAAGTAACATCTAGGTAAATATCTCAATTAGGATGTTGATGGATGTTCCAACACACCAGATTCCTATCATAACCGTACCAATAAATCTATCAAATCTCCAGCCGTTCCAAGGAACATAAATAGCGATAAATATCAAATTAACCAAAATAAAGAAGCAACTAAAAATTAAACTTGCACTAACATCAATTTGGATCAATCCATCTATAAACAATCCATTTAATCCAATACCAAGGAGTAAATTTAGTAAAGGTCCCCCGAAACAAGCTGCCAATGCCATTAGCGGATAGCCTAACTTTGATATGATCAAGTTGGAAATTAGATCACCAACTGAATTACCAATAGCAAAAACTGTTAAGCCAAGGATTGCGTCTGACAGTTTAGTTAAGATGGAGAGGAACTTCAAAACGTTAATCAACTCTTCAGCGATAACGGATATGCAGGATATGGAGGTAATAAATCCCAATATTGAAATGACTAGTTTCAAATAGTCGGATTGTTTCTCAGATTTAGTAAAATTTTTATATGTGGCGTGGCTGATGTAGGTGGTAAGCGATATGGATGCCAAATATGTTTTCCATGTTGGGGCATCGATGAAAGAAAAAATAAAAACAAATTGTGAAAGGAACACTGATATCAATATTGGTAATAATTCTGATGTGGATAGCTTTAATTCTTTATGGTAATGATCATACGTCATTAATGGAACAGTGTATTTAAGCAGCAAAAATATTGGCAAAGTAATACCATTGAACAGCTTCTTAAAGATGTTGTCTTCTTCTGTTTCGGTTGCTTTCCCTGTGTGGGCTGCTCCTTCTAAGTCATCTTCATCGTCCAAATTTATACCTTGACCTAACAGGCGAGACTCATATTCTTGGCTGTCATCTCGCTGTTGTGCAAAATTTGATAACTTAAATTTGATGGTTTGCTTCTTTGTCAAATTATTTAAGATTGATCCAAACTCAATATTGTTCAAGATATTTGGATTAAACGAGTAGCTGTCCTCAAATTCTAATCCCTCGCTAGTTATGTCTAATGTTGTGTTATCGTCGTACATATTTCTGATTCTATAATCCTGTCTCAATCTAGCTTTACGTGAGTTGATAGTAACTTGCCACAATAAAATTGCAATCACATATATCACGTAAACGGATACTAATATGCATAATTTCATAGTGGTAAGTTTGCCATCAATCAAACACATTAAAACTAACCCGATAGATAATCCAAAGAAGGATAGATCTCTGATGTAGACAGCCTTATCGTTTTGGATCATGAGCTTCAATGAATTTTCATCTTCATCGGAGGACAACTCGATAGATGTCAACGAAAATGGTTGAGCAACCGCTATACATCCAATAATAAAGCAGGTAATAAAGAATGCGGCACCGATAAGTTCACCCACAGCTAGCGAAGCGTTAGAAGATTGGAAAGAGCTATACGTACTCAGGATATCAGGGGAGCCATTACCAAATGCTAGCAACGTCAAACCGGAGATGTTTTCTGGAATTTTCAGGAAATTAGAAATTGAAGAAAGATTTGGACATAAAAACTCACCTGCTGTCAAACCTAATGAGATGAATAAATAAAGAAGAATCATTAATATTGTTGGCAGAACTAATAGATTCTTGAAAATCTTTGACTCTGATTTACAATAATATATTTTGAAGTAATTCAACATACCAATTTGATAACTTCCGCAGTTTGACAACACAAACTCACATTGCTGGTTAGTGGGTATCTTGTGGACCTCGTCACATTGCATATTCGTCCAGTCCCCGTGGCCAGATTTAGGGGAATCTTTAACTGGCGAAGTTCCTCGGTCGGGATTTTCGTAGTCGTCGTCATTGTCGTAATCGTCATCATCATCATTATTATCATCGTCATCCTGAGTTTGGAAGTAGCTAGTCACACTCCTTGTAATTCTGTTATATTTTGGTTCCTGTATATCATTCGTATTCTTCTCAAGCACCTTCTGTGTACTATCAGCCCGTGATACCGAATAGACCGTATCAAACAGGAGTATGCTCACGCACAGAAATCGGCCATCAACTCTCATATTGTATATAGGTGGTGACTCTATCTTATGCTATCAAACCGATTTTATTTGGAATAGGTGAGTTGAACAGAACAGCTGAGTGATATGTATAATTTTTCAAGGATAATTAGAAGGTCTACGTCAACCGTGCTATTTGGCCGACCAACCACATTACCGATATTCCTAATCTGTCGATAACTCCATTAAAAGCGTAGTGGAAAATGAATCTGCCGCGTCGATCGTCCCTTCTTGCACTCGCTCCGAAGTGTTTTTTATCCTGTGGCTTGAGCCGCTGACAACCAACCAACTTTGATCGCTGGCAGTGGAGTACACTCACTGTACGCAGACTCACAGTACTTAATGTTCCAATTTTTGTTTAAATTTTAAAACTTGTAAACGTCGATCGACTCGATTCTTCCTTGAGCCTCACGCCGGTTGCGCCACCCCCATCAGAAAAGGAGGTGTTGCGCCTGGATAAGGAAACATAATAAGCCAGAGATAAAGGGAGATGCTTATAGTACAAGAGGACGATTATTTGATCTTTAACTGATTTGGTCTAATTCCCCTTCTCGGACTGAAACTAACTAAGAGTCTTTCTTCAATATTCTTGCCAAGTGGTTCTTTTTCAGTTTATTGCCATACAGTGGTGCTATTGCAAAAATAGAGACGGTAAATCCCGCTTTGTAATCTCTGATTTGCTTGATGTCTAAGAAAGGCTACACACCATTATCTTCAACTCCACCTTTTGCAAAAGACCAGACGATGGATTCCAAAGCAGCATTTCATGAAAGACACCAAGCTACAAAGCACCCGATTGATCAGTTAAATAGTGTGCTTGAGACGCAACATCTTGTCACGGATCAGTACGGGAACTTCGTGGAAGAAGGCACCCAAAGAAGAGTGACCTTGCGTGGCATAAACATTGATGCTTCCGCAAAGATGCCAAATCGCCCCCACGTTTCAACTTATACAAATCCCGAAGATTGTGGTTTTTATGAAATGGCTGATGATGTCTCTTTTGTCGGTAGACCGTTCCCGCTTGAAGATTCCTATGAACATCTTACTAGAATAAAGCTCTGGGGCTATAATACGATTAGATTTATCATTACTTGGGAAGCAATTGAGCACAAAGGTCCCGGGATATATGATGACGATTACATTGAATACACAGTTAAATTACTAAAGAAGATCGATGAGATAGGTGGCCTGTATGTTTTTATTGATCCGCATCAAGATGTTTGGTCCAGATTTAGTGGTGGTAGTGGGGCTCCTCTTTGGACGTTGTATGCCGCTGGTTTAGAGCCAAAACATTTTCCTGCAACTGAAGCTGCACTTGTTCATAATTTCTCTTCTGATCCTGCACGTTATCCTAAGATGGTTTGGGCTTCAAATTACTTTAGACTTGCTGTAGAGGTTATGTTCACAATGTTTTTCTCTGGTGCACTATTTACTCCGAATTGTATTATTGATGGTGTTAATATTCAGTATTATTTGCAAGACCACTTCATGAATGCCGTGAAGTATTTTATGAAAGGTGTCAATGTGAGGGCTCCTGAATTATTCAATAAAACGTTGCTCGCCATAGAAACGATGAACGAACCAAATTCTGGATTGTATGGTTTTAAGGATTTAAGCCAATATCCATTGTCCCAAGAACTAAAATTGGAAACATGTCCAACACCTATTCAATCTATGAGATTAGGTATGGGGATCCCACAGACTGTTGACGTCTATGGACTTTCTATCTTTGGGCCAAGAAAACAAGGCACTAAGACTATTGATCCAAGGGGACAGAGAGCTTGGGTGGGGAACGACAAAATGGACAAGCATTATGGTTTTAATAGGGATCCAAACTGGAAGCTTGGAACATGTGTTTTCGCCCAACACGGTGTTTGGAATTACAAAACTGGCGATTTGTTACTACCTGACTATTTTAACATTCACCCTAAAACGGGTCGCGAATTGGATAAGAAAACTTTCATTAATGAACAGTTTGTTACCTACTGGTCAAAATATAGACAAATGGTTAAGTCGATTGATTCCGAACTATATATAATTATGCAACATCCAGTTTTCGAGATTCCTCCGGACGTGAAGGATACAGACTTGGTTGACAACAGAACTGTAGTTGCTCAGCACTACTATGATGGCATGTCCTTAATGTTCAAAACGTGGAACAGGAAATATAACGTTGATACGTTGGGTATAATGAGAGGTAAATATTTGAATCCAGTTTTTGGATTGGTTTTCGGTGAAGCGAATATTAGGAAGTCATTCAAGTCGCAAATGACTCAGTTGAAAGAGGAAGCCCAGTCGGCTGTTGGGTTTGACATACCGGTGATTGTCACAGAGACTGGAATGCCTTTTGATATGGATGAAAAGAAAGCTTATGAGGATGGCGATTACAGCAGCCAGGAGGGTGCAAATGATGCGATCGGTTTTGCATTAGAGGGTGCAAACGTTCACTCTACTTATTGGTGCTATAATAGCGAAAACTCGCATGAGTGGGGGGATAACTGGAATTTAGAGGATTTCTCGTTATTTTCTAGAGATGATATCAATGAGCATAAGATTGAGTACACTCTGGCGGCAAGCAATTATGCAGAGACACAGTCAGGTACTTCTTATTTGGACTGGATAACAAACTCATCAAATAGCAGTACGAACGACCTATCAAGAAACTACAACAAGAAGGATGAAGATAAAGAGCATACTTTTGAAGTTGAAGATCTGGAATTGGAAGCCAAAGTGATTTCTTTACTGAATGGAACGAGAGTTCCTAAGGCCATCGTGAGACCGTATCCGGTAACTGTTAATGGTCATATTACTGCTTGTGAGTTTGACATGACTCAGAAAACGTTCACTTTGACCATTGATACATCATTTAGTGGCTTGTTTGTCGATCCTACTGATCCAAAGCCAACCATCATATATATGCCCGATCTCCACTTTCAACCGGGTCAGTTTGAGGTGAATGCTTCCAATGGTACAACAATTTACAAGCACAACCGATTGCTGCAGATTATCGAGTGGTATCATGAAACTAGTATTGGTGAGATCACACTTTCCGTGTCTAACTATCCGAACTCCGAGGACGAACTGAACTGGCAACTAGACGGTTGGGACTCTTTAAAAGTGCTTGCCTGCGGATACATGTAACGGATAGTGGTGTCGTTTGTACCATGAAAGATGTATCTTGCAGGCTGTTTAGAATTATTCTTCGCTTTTCTCAGGTAATTCTATTGCTAGTTTTAGAATGTTTTTTATGGGCTGTTGACCGTATTTTGTAATGAGTATCAGACGATTTTGCTATGGTTATCTTTTGTTTATTGTTTATGATTTTTGAATTATTGATGATATGTTTCATTTTGTATGGGAGTATTGGTTTCTCTTCTCTTGGTTATTTTTGTTTTGTTTGTAAATTTTGCAGATATATAGTAAAGTTCTCATGTTTTTCTATACCGAAATATGATGGGACAAGTTAGGTTAATGTAGTTTCCTGGCACGGCTTAGAGAAATCAACACATGCCCGTTTATTAGACAACAAATTTTTATAAAATGTTGGAGATTCCCGCGCCGCATGAGCCGCATTTATTATTCCGTCCTGCATGAATCATATTTAATGCTGCATGTAGTGCGGCTTATCTTGGCTTGCCTGGAATGCCACGTATGATGAATCCATATAAAAACTTCATTCTTTTCTTATAACAAATGGGGGTCAGGACTCAGGACTCAGAACGTGCCATTATGTCAAAAGTTTCACATCAAATGAGCTGTAGATATATTATATATATATATATCTAGATATATGTATAATAATATCATATTGTACACGTATACTGGAAAATTCAATAAAGCGTAATTATATTGTGCTACAGCAATATATAAAAAGAATAAAGCTTGACACGTAAAAGCGTAGACGGTTCAAATCTAAGCCGAAAGACCCAAACTAAAATTGAACTAGAAATATCGAAAACAAATAAAGACCCAATCACTAATCTGTTCAGCAAGAAATTATAAGACACAGAAAAAAAAAACACAGTTCACCTCTCAGAGCTGTTGTCTGCCGTAGTTCTGGTAACCGGCATTAGAGAAACTACCATCGGTCAATTCATATTCGTCGCCGCCATTATTATTGAACTTCTTAAATCTTCTTTGGTTGCGTTTCTGGGTACGGTACCATCTTGCACCAAAAATAAGACAAAGACCAACGACACCAACAATAACACCAATGGCTATTTTGGAACTACCACTCAAACCTGACGAGCTGTCGCCGTCGTCTGGTGAAGATGAAGCTGAAGCACTAGCACTGCTAATCGTACTGCTACTAATTGCAGAGGAAGTGTAGCTTGTTTCCAATGTGGTACTAGCTTCTTGTTTGCTGTTTCCTATGATGGAGGTGGACGTAACATGTGAACTTACATATAACGAATACAAGGAGCTCGAATACGAAGCTGCAGAAGCTGATGAATAGACAGATTTAACGGAAGCTGATAAAACAGACGATTCAACTGTACTGCTTGCCTCTGAAGAGGTGGTCGTTGCGAAGGCCACGCAAACTAAAAATAATTGTAATAAAACGGTGGATCTCATGATAGGGTAGGCTAGAGCAGCGAATTACCAGGTGAAATTTAAGAAGTTGTGCGGTTTTAAAAGCTGTTCGATAGTGGCAATATGATAGTCTTGCAATAGCACCTGTTCAACCTTCAAGTGGGAAAGGTACTAAAGCAAACGAGTGATATAACTATAAGAGAAAAAAGAGCAGGGCAGAAGGGATGATCTAAATTTTTTAATGTGGAAAAGAAAAAGATTACGACACATCAACTAATCAGAGAATAAGATGTGAAAGATCTGGCCATCTCCTTTTTAAGGTTGGTAGTGCGAGCACAAAAGAGCCGTCTGTTACAACGATATTTGTTTCATAGCGAGCGCTCTTAAAATTTAACACTATCAGCCACAGCTCTGTTATTGAGTGCGATTACTTCCGTATATTCTCGGTATAAGCCCTTTTAGCGAGCTGTTGCTTCAATCGGAAGTAACAGACACCACTGAGAGCGATGAAGTTAGTTAGGGGTGTCACCAAACTTCTTATAGTTATAGAGAGATTTGACGCTACAAGAAAAATGTTAACAAAAGTATGACGAATATTCAGTGCACTAAAAATGTATTGTCTATATATATTGTAACTTGCACAGTTGCAAAACGGGTTTGTTAATATATTACTTCTTATGTGATAAATGTAGACCTCTAAAGTCTGGTTTTTCAGGATACTACAAAAATCTATATCTAGTACAAATAAAGGGAAATTTATAAACAAAAAAAATGGAGAAAAGGAAAGATAGAAAAGGAGGGGGTAAAAGAAGAAACAATATTTCGGACCGTTTATCAGCATGCCCGATGGAATTCTGATACAATCAAGATGCCTAGTTTTGAAATTGCCATCAACCGCCCAGCAAGAAGCCCCCAAATCAGCGGATGCGGTACTTCTGTTATATGATGATCTAGCCTAGATATCAGCCTAATTTCTTTCCGTATAATTTGAAAATATGTATATAATCAATCCCTTTTAAAATTGAAAACTAAGCAAGGTATGGGGAGGTTGAAAAACTGTTAAGAATTAGATCCCGACTCTGCGACTCAAATTACATAAGAACCATTTTCTGAGCAGAGCTCATGACATTTGCACTCAACACATTCAGTCACGGAAAATTCTTTACCCCCTTTCCAACCGTCTCATGGAGGAGAACGAAAATTGATTTTACTTTTTGACTTTATAGTTCATGGACATCTGTAGAACAGATTACGTAAATTATATAGAAGAAGAGACAGTTCGTTACAAAAATGGGAAAAAAATCTTTAACGCTTTAATTGTTTACGAAAAATTCCTGAAATTTCAGATATTCCACACTCCAGTAAGAAAGACTTGACCAGTGATAGCTTTAAGAATAACATGTGACAAAAGAAGAAAAATCTGAGTGGATCTAATATTTACAAAGCTTGTAACCAAAATCTCTTGAAGATTTATAACAGAAAAAGATTCTAGCTTTATGCTGCGTAAATGACCATAAAGAGAATATGTTGGACAGAGTGTCGATGAAGTATAGAGGATCGACGAGTCAAGCCCGAACATATGAGTTAGAAGAACGCAGTTAAAGATCTTTGAGCGCTTCAAAGGCTGGGTTGTCTTCTAATTTTCTGTCTTCTGAACAGTCCAGGTCTCACGAAAGAGGGATACATCACTGGAAGCGCATCATAGGAAATACCGTATAATATCGTCAAATCTGAAAAATTATCAATATATTGAATCATACATGGTTATCGTTTTTAGCTACTTTGATTAGAATCAATCGAAGCCATTTTCTGTCGCAATTGCTCTTAAAGGGCTCTTGAAGTCTTATGCCATTTATGAAGTGAAGCAGGATTCTAATGGTAGAAATGAGAGGTCAACATCGAGACTAAATATTGAATTATTATTATTAGTGTTATTATGGCAAAAGGGATGTAAGAAAGTGAAGTTCAAGGTTAGTGATGGCATGTTGCCAACACAAACAGGGACCAATTGCAATTTTTGGGCACGGACACTGAAGGGTTCCCACGTGACCGTGGATTTCTTTAATCAATGTAACGGGTATTAATATTAACTGTGTTAAACTAATGCCGTAATTAACTACCAGTACTTTAATGGGTAGTGCAATTAACCAGATAAATTAAATAAAATATGATATAATTAATTATAGTATAGATTGTTTTTCCATGGATCCATCCTTCTAATGAGGACTATCCCCTTAATACATAAACCATAAATAACTAATATACAAAACAACAGATTCGTCGACAACTAGACGAATACAACACTGCTTATCTACACCTCTGAACCTAATATGATATCTTTTCACATATCATATTTCTGAAGCTTCCGCCCCCAATTTTCTTTTGAGACTAAAATCAACTTTAGCATGTCGTTTCAGAGTGGGAACTGCAGATGATATTAGTTTTTCACTGAATACGATCAATAGATTCTCTTGGATACCGAATCATCTATATGCCTTAGTAAGGACAGAGAAAATTTATGTGTCCAATCCATAGGGGATAGGTATTGTTGAAGTTCTGGCACAACAAATGGGCTACCTCAAAGATGGGCTCACCCATGGTGGGAGTGGGACCGGTTAAGGCAGCAGCTTCGAATTTGGCCCCGCGAGTCTGCGCCGGCGCGCGCCATCGCATCTAGGCGGTGTAGACTTGCAAGACTGGCTTGCCAATTGCAAGAATCCCTGGATTGTAGATTTTGTAAGGCGGAGCGACTCTCCCAAGTTCCAACGAGAGTGTCAACTGTCAAGGGGGCTTGAGTCTTGACGCCTGCATCGATCAATGCACATGTATATCCCACATATACGCGTTTATATATTTCACACGGTTAGCAGCTGCTTATCGCAGTACTCAGAGATCGTTTCATTGACACAGCAAGGGTATTTGATATAAATTACTTTATCTATCCTTAGTAAAGCACGTTTCATTCTCGCTCGAAACAAAAGTTCAAGAGACGCAGTTCGACAGCAGTGGTGACCGCTCCCGCTTCACGTCCACCTTTTGTGCACCCTGACATGTCTCATGGCGTCGCGTATAAAGTATATTATGGATCGAGAGATCCCCTCGATCTCACAGCTTACTCGTTATCCCACACCGCGCAGATCAAATTAAATTGCGGGAGGACCCTTGCGATTTTTCGATGCCACCCGATTTCCAGCCGTGTGAGCTGCGCAGGTTTCTAAGCTGAGCTTTCCCAAATGGCAGCACTAAACTTTATTATAACGATGCCTGGTATCCCAAGCTGTATTGTTCCTGTCCCAAGCTGCATTGTTCAGAGACTCGTATACATGCATGGTTACAGCTGTTTGAAGCTTTATAGCTTTGCAACTTGCAAGCTCTAACGGACCATCAGTCTGGGAATGGTTTTTTTTTTGAATTCAGCAAAGATTAACAGCAACCTCTACAACCAACAGTAGTAGTGATATATAAGACCCTACAATTCCCGTATGTAGTCGATATTTCTCAAAGGGTTCAAGATGCCTATTTCTTTTCTCTTCCTTATTGTCATCATTACAACTAACTATTTCTACAACTATTACAACCAACGATGCGTTACTCACACCTATTGTCCGCTTTATCTTTAGCCACTTCCGCTTTATCGGCCTACAATCCCAACGATCCAAACCAAGATTATGCTACGCTAACTCCAAGTTCTAATCCTGTTGGTGCCACCACTTACCCTAAGAAGTTTGGTATTGTGTTAGAGAAGGTCGGAAAGTCTAAGAAGCCAAAGAAGACCATTAATAGAAGGCAACACATGAAAAGATCTCAAACGCCATCTTCCAAGGCTGTTTTACTGACAAAACTTCATCCAATTTCAAGAACTCTAGAGGAAGATCTCACAGAAAAGTCCAAGGTGAAGCACCTGAAACATAAGCTGATGAGAAAGAGGGAAGAAGGAATAGAAGAGGTCCCAGTTGATGAAGCTCCAGTTGATGAAGCACCGATTGATGAAG
The DNA here is from genome assembly GCA_030564825.1 of Ogataea sithepensis. NCBI lineage: Eukaryota > Fungi > Ascomycota > Pichiomycetes > Pichiales > Pichiaceae > Ogataea > Ogataea sithepensis. Next base: position 673 of record JAJMAB010000134.1, on the reverse strand, counting down.
CTCCAGTTGATGAAGCACCGATTGATGAAGCTCCAGTTGATGAAATTCCAATTGATGAAACCCCTGTCGATGAAGCTCCAATTGATGAGGAACCTGTCGAAGAGGAACCTATTGAAGAGGAACCTGTCGAAGAGGAACCTATTGAAGAGGAACCTATTGAAGAGGAACCAATTGAAGAGGAATCTATTGAAGAGGAACCTGTCGAAGAGGAACCTATTGAAGAGGAACCTATTGAAGAGGAACCTATTGAAGAGGAACCTGTCGAAGAGGAACCTGTCGAAGAGGAACCTATTGAAGAGGAACCTGTCGAAGAGGAACCAATTGAAGAGGAACCAATTGATGAAGAACCGATTGACGAAGAACCAATTGATGAAGAGCCAATTGACGAAGAGCCAATTGACGAAGAACCAATTGAAGAGGAACCAATTGATGAGGAACCAATTGACGAAGAACCAATTGACGAAGAGCCAATTGACGAGGAACCAATTGACGAAGAACCAATTGACGAAGAGCCAATTGACGAGGAACCAATTGACGAAGAGCCAATTGACGAAGAGCCAATTGACGAAGAACCAATTGACGAAGAACCAATTGACGAGGAACCAATTGACGAGGAACCAATTGACGAAGAACCAATTGACGAGGAACCAATTGACGAAGAACCAATTGACGA
>JAJMAB010000133.1:0-30335 GCA_030564825.1 Ogataea sithepensis | reverse complement strand
GAGAAGTGACAGCCGTATCTACATGCTTCGGGGTGGCGGCAATACTAATTTATACAACGTTACGATCGTTTGGTTAAACATGTGAATAAAAACAAAAACTAATATCAGGGTATACATCTACGAGTCGAACTATAAACATTTGTCCAAGTCTAACCACATCCACAATATCTTACTGTAGCCAGCATTCAAATTATCTATCTCCCTTCATCTATCGGAGAATGATTCAACAACTTGTCGAACGATGTCAAGAAAATTGACAAAACATTCGACAAAAACTTCAACGATTTGTCGAAGGATGTCAAGAAAATTGACAAACAATTCGACAAGAAATTCGATGACTTGAACGACCCCGTCGATCGAATCGACAAGGCTCTCAATGTTTTCAAGCAAGAACTGGAAACCAATGAGAGTGCGTGAGATCTACGTTGCTCCATTTTTATCTCAATATTTTTTCGTGGATACCAATTGGAATCAGAGTTGGCACCTCATCTTAGGTTGGGGCTTTTTAAGCGAAAATCCTTCAACTATGCCTAGTGTGAATCCAACTGTATTTACCAGCTTTTTCTTTAAGCCAACGCCCTCTCTTCCAGAAAATGCCACCCCATACCCTTCGAGATACTTAGGCAGCTGGGGTATCGTCAACTGCAACTTTTTTATTTCTGGCAGATCCGGAACTAGATTACTCCCATTTAAAAATGGAGCAACGTAGATCTCACACACTCTCATTAGTTTCCAGTTCTTGCTTGAAAACATTGAGAGCCTTGTCGATTGGATCGACGGTGGCCTTCAAGTGGTCGAATTTCTTGTCAACGTTTTGTCAATTTCCTTGACATGCTTCGACAAATCGTTGAAGTTTTTGTCAATTTTTTGTCAATTTTTTTGACCTTCTTCGACAAATCGTTGAGTTTTTTGTCAATTTTCTTGAAATCGTTCGACAAGTCCTTGAATCTCTTGTCGAGTGTTTTGTCAAGTTTCTTGACATCGTTCGACAAGTTGTTGAATCTGTCATCGATCAACTGAACCAAATCAGTGTACCACCCAGAAGGAGAGCTGTTCTTCTCCCACTGTTCCTTCTCAAGGTCAAATATTTTGGCATCTAATTTTTCCACAGTGAGCCGTCTCCGTTTGTCTTGCTCGTTGTGGGCTTCGTTGATACGCCGTTTGTAAGTTGTTAAGGAGGCATGGTCTGCCACTTTGGGCACAGGGATCCCGAAAGAATTTGATGGCACTTGTTCCTCAGGTGAACTCATTATGAATATAACTATCTGATAAGAGTTGGCAATTCAAAAATTGGTGGAAGAGGAGGAGGAGGAGAAGAGGATGGGAAATCACAGAAAAAGTGGGAAAGGGGAAAGGGGAAAGGGGAAATATGATCGTTTAAATACACCACTCCCTGTACGTCGTGCAAGACTCAACAACGTCTCCCTCCCACTGCCAATGCAAAAGTTAAAACTCGATCTATAAAATGACAGAGGGATCCTTCTTGAAAACTTTATTCACGCTGTTGGTTTCCTTACGACCAACTACAACTTTATATATATATATATATATATCCTACATAATTGTTTCTTTCAGCCATATATTGGTCCGCTCTATGCGAGGTGAATACTAATTATCTCTTACCTTGATCCAACTTGTGTTGCAGAGCTAGATGTAGACTGGTCACCTTGAGTGAACAGCTAACTGGATATCAACTCATCCAGAACAAAAAAACCTCTAAGGATACTAGAGGAAATCTTTTCTACTGTGCTACACTCTATTCCTTCAATGGTCAGGGATTACTCTTGTGCTAGAATAGTAAATACATATACATGGACATAAAATTATATGAGATTAAGTTGATAGGAGTGGACCACTTCGATAGGTTGGATTTGACTATCTGGGAGAACATGAAAATGAACATGAAAAAGTTGTACTCATCGAAAATAAAAGTAATTTTAATCATATTGGAGTTGAACAGTGATCCCTTTTTTCCTGTTTCTGATTACCTTTTTTTATTCTTTGTTTTCTGAGTTCCATGTGGTTGTAATAAACACCATTGTAAGACTTGCCCTTAGAAATCCTGTGAGATATTAACACCTGGAATCGAACAAAAAAAAAGCAACAACACAAACAAACAAACAAACAAACAAACACGTCAATTGTTTATTTCGATAGATAAAAAAAGGGGTATGCATTTAAAACGTCTCAACAAACGATGCAGCAACTTCCATTGGTGCCACTGGTACTTCCACTATTACCACTACTGTTTTGCTGCTCACTCTCCGTCAACCTCGTCTTCTTATTCTTGTTATTGCCATTAACGTGGTCAACATGGTACTCGTACTCTTCCTCATCTTGAACCAACCGCCTCTGGTTGTCGGTCAACGGTTGCAACAAGTCTTCGGTTTGAGTATGGTTCCTACTCCGACCGTTACCAACAACCTCCTCATTCTTCCGTATAAGCAACGTGTGGGACTCCTCCTCTCTTCCTCCATGGTGGTCTTCGAGTTCAGCAGCAACTGCGTTCTCGTCATCGGGTTCAAGTTCGGTGTAAAAATCGTTCACCTTCTGAAACCCGTTCAGCTTCAACTTCTTGATCGTATCCAACTTATGGCCTTGTCTTGTAGTGAACTGTGAAGTGGGACATCGGTCGAGTTTATCGATCAAGATGTTTATGTTAGCGATTGTGACTTTCAATTGGTCGGTGTACTTGCTATCGGTGTCGCCGTACGACGGCATCTTCGATTGCAACTCCTGTGGTACTGGTGCTGGTGGTGGGACATTCTGTGGTTGTAGCTGGGTGTTACTTGATTGTGTCTTGAGTTTGTTTTTCGTTTTTGTTTTCGTTTTGGTGATGGACAGCTTTGAGAGTTTTGTGGGTGTGTTTGTTGTTGTTATTGGGGTGATGATCTCCGTATCGATATCGGTGTCTTCAAAGTGGTTGCTGGCGGTGGAAGAAGGTTGCAGTTTGGAAGTGAGGTAGTGGAGTCTGGCGTAGAGTATGTCGTAGTCTTTGAGTAGTTCGTAAGGCTGGATGGATGAGGTTAGTACAGACAAGGACAGGGACGTGGCTGGTTGGATGGATCGTTGATATATATATATATATATATTATACGTACCGTTTCAGGGGCAGGCCATTTCATGGTATGCGTGAAGGGATAGGACATGGCAGGCGTGGGAGACGCATGCATGGAAGTGTACGGTTGCATCAATGTTGTGTTGGGAGATCAATTGTACTGTGAAAGAGTGTATATATAGGTGAACAGGCCCAGGCAGACTGATACAGTTGGCTGTTTGATCAGTCAATTAAACAGGCTTGAAGGAGAACAAAAAAAAAAATGTCCGCACCACGGAGGAAAATTGGGAGAGGCGAAGCTTCCAATTTTCCATTTTCCATTTGACACTTTTTGGGGCTCTCTTATTGTTTTTGTTGATGCTAAATCGCTTTTGTCGGTTTGGTTACTTTGCTTATACATGTGCTACATCGACCTATATATAATATATCCATTCATATACGTACATGAATATAACTATATATATATATATATATATCTTAATCCCCGTTCAGTCGTCGTGGTCGCCGCCTCCCCGGCCGCCACGGGTCCCCACAACCACCCCGACGATGAGCGCCGTGAAGACGACAACGTTGATAGCCACAATGATGATGATCTTCTTCTTCTTCTTCCGCCTCTGCTTCTTGTTCCTCGTCTGCTGCCTCAACGACCCCTTTGTGTCCCCACACTCGATCTCCATCGGCTCTATCAAGCTGTGTGTCTGCTGCGATTCTCCGGCCTGCTGTTGTTGTTGTTGTTGCTTCTGTTGTGTCTTGGAATCTGCAGTGTCGCTTCTCACAAACCAGTCCCCGACTTTGCGGGACGTCGTGGACAAGGTCTTCTTCTTACCCTTCTGTGGTTTCTTAGACTGTTGTGGTGGTGAAATATCGTAACTTTCTTTGCTCTTGTGTAAAGGCGACGTGATATCGTCGTCGACGGGTAGTGCTGCTGCTGCTGCTGCTGCTCCCCCACTGGGCGCAGCACCAGAGTCTATCAGATCGAGCACCCTTGCCAGGCTGCGTTTCAGGTTGTCGTCCTGGAAGGCGTCAATCTTGCCAATCACGTCCTTCAATTCGTCGGTGTTGAACGGGTCGTAGTTGTTGGAATCGATCCCATCAAGGAGAAGTCTGATACTCTCCGAAGTGGTGGCCTGCTGGTCGTCGTACCCGTGGTGCTTTAAGAAAGCGTACCTGGAAGCGAGGATCCCCAGATCAGAGATCACCGGGCTGTGAGACTTGTCGTTGACTTCGAAAGGGTTCGGGTCCATTGTTGTGAGTGCACCTGTGGCCATTGTGGGTATGATATATGCAAATGGACAAAACAGAAGGAGAACCAAAGAACCAAAAGAAACAAAAAGCAAAAGAAAGAAATAAAGAAAGAGCAAGAACAGAGAGAGACGGCAAGACGGAGATCCAAAATAAACAGACCACACCTCACACCGGGGCGTGGTTTCCGGGCTGTGCTAGGAAGACGTATTGTGGGACGATCGACGCAACGAGCGGTCGGCTGCCCGCTGCTGAGTCATTCGGTGCGTGTTGTCGAGAGCTTCCAATTTTTCACCCTTCTTCTTGGGGCTCTTTAAAGTGTCTGCCACTTTCCTCAACTTTGGCCCAATCCATTCAGGCACACTAACAGACAGATATCCACAACTATCGATCACCATGACTGTATGTATCAATCAACCAATTAGTAACACCTATCCTTTAATTTTAGATACTTTCCACTAACACAATGGCACAGTCCCCACAACCTTCGTTCGATGACCTCTTCGACATCGTACAACAGGACAGGCTCTCCAAACAACCCGATGACTTGCCTAACCTGTACCCGATCCACACCTATTTCTCTGCTGACTACCTCACCCCACATCTTGCGTACCTCAAGTTGACCAGACCTGGCGACAAGCTGTTCCAAAGAACACCTTCATTCTTGTTCGAGAGTGCCAAGAACGGTGACCAGATCGACCGGTATTCATTCATGGGTGTCAACCCTAAGAAGACCATCACCACGGGACCGCTTGCAGGTAAAGAAGTGGACCCTTTAATCTTATTGGAACAGGAGTTGGCACACGTGAGACAAGCACAGTTGCCAGGTATCCCAAAGTTGAGCGGTGGTGCCATCGGTTACATCTCGTACGACTGTATCAAGTATTTTGAGCCTAGAACCAAAAGGGATTTGAAAGACGTGTTGCAGTTGCCAGAGGCGTGCCTCATGTTGTTTGACTTGATAGTGGCCTTTGATAACGTTTTTCAAAGGTTCCAAGTGATCAACAACATCGAGATTAAATCCAACGACACCAAACAGGAGATTCAGTCCAAATACTTGGCTGCTGCCAAAGAGATTTCCAAAGTGGAAAAGATCTTGCAGGACAACTTGACTCCTATCTCGTACCCTCCACAACCTCCGATCGTGCCTGATCAAGACTTCAAGTCTAACATTGGACAAGAGGGATACGAGACTTTTGTGCACAAACTCAAGCAGCACATCCTAAAAGGTGACATCATCCAAGCAGTGCCATCCCAAAGAGTCGCCAGACCCACCTCATTACACCCTTTCAACGTGTACAGACATTTGAGAACCGTCAACCCATCACCGTACCTCTTCTACATCGACTACTTGGACTTCCAGGTTGTCGGTGCATCTCCTGAATTGCTCGTGAAGTCGGACATCAACAACAAGGTGATCACGCATCCTATTGCAGGAACGATCCGCAGAGGTCGTACCCGTGAAGAAGATGACCAACTAGCCAACGAACTTCAATCTTCTAAAAAAGACAGGGCAGAACACGTCATGCTTGTCGATTTGGCCAGAAACGACGTGAACAGGGTTTGTAATCCAACGTCAACAAACGTCGATCGGTTACTAACAGTGGAACGATTCTCTCACGTGATGCACTTGGTTTCTCAAGTTTCAGGTACTTTAAGACAAGGTAAGACGAGGTTCGATGCTTTTAGGTCGATCTTCCCTGCTGGTACTGTCTCTGGTGCTCCTAAGATCAAAGCGATGGAGTTGATTGGGGAGTTGGAAGGTGAGAAGAGGGGTGTGTATGCGGGTGCTGTTGGACATTGGTCTTACGACGGTAAGACGATGGATACTTGTATTGCATTACGTACGATGGTGGTGAAGGATGGCGTTGCTTATTTGCAAGCAGGTGGTGGGATTGTGTTCGACAGTGATCCAACGGACGAGTACGAGGAGACTATGAACAAGATGAAGGCGAACAACAATACGATCGTGGAGGCAGAAAAGATCTGGATCGAGAGGTTAAAAGGTGGTAAGAATGACAGTGAAGTTGAGTAGTAAAAAGATTTCACCTCTTTATTATTTTTAGACCGTTTTTAGTTTTTTCTTTCTTTTTTTTTGTTTTGTTTTACCTGATTAATCTCTTATATAATAAATGAATACTTGTTGACATATTAAAAATAGGCATTCAATGAAAGATAATAATAATAATAAATCTTTTAAACTTTAACGAAAACAGAAAAATAGTAAAATAAACCACAACAAAATGAAAAGAAAACAAAAAAAAAAACACGACAGAGAAATATAATTGATTAATTCTAATTAACTTACATCACTTCCATCTCTGCACAATGACCGAGTTCACCAACCCTGCCTCCTTCACGGTCTTCCCACTAAACTCGTCAATCACTTGCAATGGGAACGCAAAGGCTAACAGCCACTCTCTACCATCTCCACCGGCAACTTTCTCCCTCACAAACTCAAACACAACGGAAACGTCATCCGTAGAATGGAACTTGTGCACTAGCCTGGTACCGTTTGCCAATCTGATTTGAATCGATGCATCTCCAGTGGACACCGCAACCTCCTCTTTCTCTGATTCTTCTTTCTTCTTCTCCTTCTTCTCAGACGGCGTCTCCTCCTTCGCCGTCGTCTCCTGTGTAACCTCATACGGAACAGGGCTTCCCAATCTCTGACCCGTACCAACAAAACCCCTAGCCACTTTCTTTGCAGGCTTGTAACTCTCGTCCATCTTCTTGATAACGTTCACGTCAACGTCCTGGAACATCTCAACGTTCAACAAACTTAATGGGGCCCTTCCCGAATTCAACTGCCGTAAGTACTCTGCGTTCTGTGGGTCGTCGTACCGGTATAACTCGCCTTCACCAACTTGGAACCCTTCTTTCCAAAAAGTGATGGTTCTCGTGACTTTTTCAGGGATCTTGAAGGTGTTGGATTTTTGGGTTGGATCTTTGAACTCTTTTGAAGAAACGTCGTTGTCGATCGATCCCAACTTGTAACCAGTGCCGGAAAACTTCTTGGTGGCTTGCTCGGAATTGAGAGGTTTTCTAGGATCAGGACGGGATCCTTCCTCCATGGCTTTCCTGATCAACTCTTCAGCAAGGCTCAATGGATTCTTCTTCTTATTTGGGTCTTCGACGGCCAACCCGGATTTCTCTCCACCAGTGAAGAAGTTCGTGTCCGTGTTCTCGTCGTCGGATTCCCCACTGTTCAAGTCTGAAAATGTCTTGATCTTCTTAGAAGAGGAGGTCGAGACCTTAGATCTCTGTGTAGTGGTGGCTGCCTGCTGCTGTTGTTGTTGTTGTTGTTGTTGTTGTCGTTGTTGTTTGAGTGCGTCTTCTAGAGCTTCAGCTTCGTCTGATGGCATTTCTTGGTCGTTGTCATCTTCGTTGGCAGTTACTTGGATGTAATATGCAGTGACCGATTCCTATAAATTAATTAGTTAGTAAAATAATCACAATTGTCAATTAATTAGGGATCAATTGTGTTGTGTTTGAAAACTAGACATACCTCCAGGTCCCAGGCAAATTTACTCAAGTAGTGTTCAGCTATGCTCTCTGGCACTTTGGTCAACTCCACGAATTGATTAACTTTCAACTGCTGTTCTTCCGATAATGCCATCCTCTATACGCTAATACCAATCAATTGACGTCAGGTTCTCCCTTGATGGCGTCCAATTTCAAAGAGACTCCAATTAGTGTGCATTGATCGACCGCTTATAGAGCCATTTCATCCATCCCTCTGGAAGGTTTTTTTTTTCGCCACTTGAAGGTTTGGCTTTTCCGTGCAGGGATGAAGCACCCGCTGGGCCGCCCTACAGCTATTTCCTCTATCCTTTTTACCAACTACTTGTTAACGGGTATAAACAGTAATATTTTTTTTTGAAAAAACCGATGTTGAAATCCCAGATTTACATAACTTTGCATATACACAACTATATATAAAAAAGCAAATAAGAAAAAAAAAAATAAAAAAACAAGTATTAGTGATAAAAAGGAGGACACTGAAAAATTATACATATAACACACAAAAAAAAGACAGATGAGACGAGATCATAATGATAATTAAAAAAAATGCTTGTATACAATTAGTTAAATAACTAGATTGTAATTAAAACATTCAATGTTGAATAAATGTTGATTATTTACAAGCCAAAAAATAGATAAATGATGAAGGAAAAAAAAGAGGCAATCAACCAATTTTGCAAGAAGAGAAGAGTTCAATAAATAAATTAACAAAAAAAAAATTCATGCTTATTTTTGTTCTTCTCTGAAAACCTTGGCGGCTTCAACCATGTTGGTCAAAGAAGCTCTGGTTTCTTCCCAACCTCTGGTCTTCAAACCACAATCTGGGTTAACCCAGAACTTGTCAGCTGGGTAAACTTTCAAGATCTCGGAGATTCTAGCGATGAATTCTTCCTTGGATGGGATTCTTGGAGAGTGGATATCAAACAAACCTAAACCAATGTGGTTTGGATAGTTGGAGAATTCTTGGATGTAGTTAGGATCGTCCTTCTTGGAGAATTCGATGGAAACGACATCGGCATCCAAAGCCTTGATGTGGTTTGGATCCAAGTCGGAGTAACAGAAGTGGGAGTGGATTTGAGTATCGTTCTTAACACCAGAAGTGGCAACTCTGAAGGATTCAGCAGCCCATTCCAAGTAGTCTGATCTCTCTTGACCGGCTCTCAATGGTAAACCTTCTCTAATGGCTGGTTCATCGACTTGGATGACGGTAACACCGGCAGCTTCCAAATCGTTCACTTCGTCTCTCAAAGCCAAAGACAATTGCAAGGATTGAACCTTTTGGGAAACGTCGTTTCTTGGGAAGGACCATCTCAAACAGGTGACTGGACCGGTCAACATACCCTTCATTGGCTTGGAGGTCAAAGATTGGGCGTAGACGGATTCCTTGACGGACATGGCCTTTGGTCTGGAAACATCACCGACAATGATAGGTGGTCTGACGTATCTGGAACCGTAAGATTGAACCCAACCGTTGGTGGTGAAAGCGTAACCCTTCAATTGTTCACCAAAGTATTGAACCATATCGTTTCTTTCTGGTTCACCGTGCACTAGAACGTCCAAACCAACTTCTTCTTGGAATCTAACAACTCTTTCGATTTCAGAGTTGATGAATTCTTCGTATTGTTCAGCGGTGATTTCACCTTTGGTGAACTTGTTTCTGTTGATTCTGATGTCCTTGGTTTGTGGGAAGGAACCGATGGTGGTGGTTGGGAACAATGGCAAGTTGTACTTAACTTTTTGTTCGGCCAATCTTTCTGGGAAAGCAGCAGCTCTGGTGGACAAAGATGCATCGATGGAGGCAACTCTGGATTGAACAGCAGCATCGTTGGTGATTGGAGATTCGGCTCTGGCCTTGATGGAGGCAGCGTTGGCAGCTAGAGCTTCAGCAACGTCTTCACCAGAGACAGCCTTGGCGATGACGACAACTTCGGACAACTTTTGGGTAGCAAAGGAGAACCAGTCCTTGATTTCAGCATCCAGCTTCTTTTCGTTTTCCAAGTCAACTGGGGTGTGTAATAGGGAGGAAGAAGTGGCAACGACAACTCTTTCAGCACCCAACTTTTCGATAGCCTTGTTGACGAATTCGATGGAGGCAGCAAAATCGTTCTTCCAGATGTTTCTACCATCAACGATACCAACGGACAAAGTTTGTTCTGGGGTCAAGATAGCAGAAACTTCTTCGAATTGTTCGGCACCTCTGACGAAATCAAAGTGGAAAGCAGAAACTGGTAAGGATTTGATGGCATCCAAGTTTGGTCTGACGTCACCAAAGTAGGTGGTCAAGGTCAACTTTGGTAGACCTTCAGCGGCAGCCAAGGCATCGTAAGCGGTCTTGAAAGCAGCTTGGACGTTTTCTGGTAGATCCAAAACTAAAGTTGGTTCATCGATTTGAACTTCGGTGGCACCAGCAGCAGCCAATTTTTGCAAGATTTCAACGTAAACTGGCAAGATCTTTTCCAACAAGGAGATTGGTTCCAAATCTAAAGAATCCTTGTCTGGCTTACCCAAGTACAAGTAAGAGACTGGACCAACCAAGACAGGTCTGGTTTCAATACCTAATTCCTTAGCTTCCAAGTACTCATCAACTGGCTTTTGACCGGTCAATTTGAATTCGGTGGAGTGAGAGAAAGTTGGTCTGACATAATGGTAGTTGGAGTCAAACCATTTCACCATTTCCAAAGCAGTAACATCGACAGCTTTAGAAGTTTCGGTGGCCTTTCTTTGCAAACCTCTACCCATGGCGAAGAAAGTGTCCAATGGGGACAATTCAAACTTGGTGTATCTGTCTGGGATGACGTTGAACAATAGAGACAAGTCCAAGACGTGGTCGTAGAAGGAAAAGTCATTGGATGGGATGATGTCGACACCAGCTTCCTTTTGCAACTTCCAGTTGGTGGCTCTGATGTCCTTACCGACTTGCAACAATTTGTCGGCGGTGATCTTGCCGGACCAGTAAGCTTCGGTGTTCTTCTTTAATTCTCTGAAGGCACCAATTCTTGGGAAACCTAAGACAGCGGATTGAACCATGATTGAAATGGGATTAGATGATTAGATGTATAGGAGTGATGAATACAAGAGTAATCGATGGAGAAAAGAAGAAAAAAAAAAAGGAGAAAAAAACTAGAAACAGCACAAAGAGAGGAAAAAAAAAAAAATGGAAATTGTTAATATATATGAGGAAATCACTAAGGGAACATGATCCCAACCAACGTGTTGTTGGAGCACAAAATTGGCTCTTCGAACTCGCTGAAATTTTTCGCCACAGTGAAAATTTTTTGGGTGGTGGATGTTTTTTTTTTTTCTCCTGGTTGGTGCACGACCTCCGCTCGATTTGTTGTGTGGCATGTGAATTGGCTGCAATTTGTCAAATATCTGTTCTATATATATATATATATATATAATATCAATTGCCTGTCGGTGGGTGTGGTACTGCCAATTATACTCGATGCTGTCTACATGCATCCTGGACACACAATTGTGCTATCCACAAGTGCTGGTCTGGTCTTGTTGCTGCCCGATCTGCATGCCAAATAGGTTGTTGTGTGTGCGTGTGGTGTCTGGTGTTGTTGGTCACGTGTGCTTGTGTTTATGTGCACGTGATAAAGAGTCATGTGATCATACCGAGTCGATCGACCCAATGAACGTCGATTTGAACCACCATACATAAATGATAAAACTGCCCCAACTTGATTACTCTTAAACTACTATTTACACTCTTATTGGTTAAATCATCCCATCCCATCCCATCCCATCCCATTGTACACCACCATGGATGACCTCTCAGACCCTGAACTTGATTCTACCCTCAAGAAGGAGGAATTGGAACTCCTGAAAGTATGTTGTTGTTTACCGTTGTTGCAAAAACTATCTCTGGATACTAACACACACCGCAGGACAAAGAGATCGAACGGATCCTCTCATGTTTCAAGTTGGACCACTACTCTGTCTTGGACATCCAACCGGGCATGTCCTCCAAAGATATCACGAGGCTATACAGAAAAAAATCGTTACTAATCCATCCGGACAAGTCGAGCAACCCAAGAGCCCCGCTCGCGTTCGACTTGCTAAAGAAAGCATCTCGGGTACTCACCGATGAAGACGAGAAATCCGACGATACCAAAGAACGCAAGCAGTTGGATGAGATATGGTCCGATGCAAGACGGTTACTCATAAGGGAGAACAACTGGACACCCGATGATGATCGGTTGAAAGGAGACAGCTTCTTGAAACGTTGGAGGTTGAAAGTTAAGGAGTTGTTGTTAGAAGAGGAGTTTTTGAAGCGAATGGAGTTGAAGAAAGCGCAGGAGGATGAGTCCAAGAAGAGGGCTCACGAAGAGGTGGAGTTGAATCGACACCAGCAAGAAAAGTTGGCTAGAGAAAAATGGGAGCTTAACCGGGACCAAAGAGTAAGCAATTGGAGGGACTACAACAAGAAGTTGGACAACCAGAAGAAGAAGAAGCGGAAGATGGCATCGAAAGTACTCATATGATGAATTGAAAACGAATTAAGATAACGTGTAATAGACCAATAAAGACTAATGTATTATATGAAAATGCTCGTAGTGGTGAAAAAAGGCAGAGTAATCAGACTTCCCAAAACGGCACACCGCACGCACTTTTTTTTTTTTTTTTGTTGTCGTAACTCTTTTTTTATATAACTTAAAACCATTTTATTTATGTTATCATACGGTTTGGTTATTTTCCTGGAGTGTTAACATCAATTGCTGTTGCAAAATCCCATGCTTGGTTAGCTCATCCAATAACTAAAGGTTCAGTTTCCAACAATGTCACATAACTCGACGATACAGTTGGTAACGGTTGCATCTATCTCGCTTCTCACCGGATGCTGTATCGGTGCCCTATTGACTTTACCTATCATAGACACATCTTCCAGCACGACTCCAAGATCAAACTCAACATCAACTACATCCTCTGAAACCACATCCACATCTTCTACACCACAGCAACACTCTCCAAAATATCAACTAGCATCTTTTCTTTCTGCAATCACCACGAGATCCTTGGACTCGCAACAACAGCAAGCACAGTTAAAGCAGCAGCAACAGCAGCAGCAGCAGCAGCAACTACCACCACAGGTGAAATCTCAGGTGTCGACATCGCCATCCACGACGGATTACCTGTCAGATGACGAATCCTCAGATGAAGAATGCGTTGAGATCGACAGCAAACCTTTGAACAGCATCCCTGGCGAGTGCCGTATTGCTCTCATCGTGCGTACCGATCTCGGCATGCAGAAGGGTAAGATCGCAGCACAGTGCTGTCATGCAGCTGTGGCATGCTACCGGTTGATCTCTAACCCTCACACGGATTCGTACAACCCTGAACTTTTAAAGCGGTGGTTGAGCAGGGGTCAAGCTAAGATCACTTTGAAGTGCGATTCTATTGAAGACATGGACATGTTGTTTGCCAAAGCGGTGAGTTTGAACGTGAACGCCTATGTGGTGCACGATGCAGGTAGAACACAGATCGAGGCTGGTAGTGCTACGGTGTTGGGGTTGGGACCCGCTCCTAAACAGGTCTTGGATCAGATTACTGGTGATTTGAAGCTATATTAGTGTGTGTGTGTGTGTGTGTTTTTTTATATATATGCTATATATATATATATGCTATATATATATATATGTACATATATTTTTGTGTGTGTTTCTGTCTACCGTAATGTTATTCTATCCTCTATATGATCCACTTCGACGATCTCCGAACAGATCAACCTATCCCCAATCACTAATGATCCATTACCATCGTTAATGTTGTTCACTTGGATGTCAACCACGATGTCCAAATCTAAACAGTAGCCTTGACAGATTCCAACACCGTAAGTTGGAGTCGACACGGGACTCCTTATGATGATACACTTGAAAAAATTGAAGGAATTGAAGAAATTCTGGTCGTTGAAGAAATTCAACCCAGTGCCACCGTAGCCACCAGCTAGTTGTTGATCTTTTTGGTCTTTTGCAAGCTGGGCCTGCCGTTCGGACAACTCCTTGAGAACTTCGTACCTTTTCGCCCTATAATGTAACTGCAACTGTGAATTAATGTTGTTACGGAGTCTCGAAAGTATGGAGCTGTGCGGTTGTACATCGTTCGATATAGCCAACTTTCTGAGTTTTGGAATCATGTATAGTTGCAACTGGCTGAGGTTAACGAAACTAGCTAACTCGTCATTGTCTGTGAAACTCGAGTATCCACACGAAGATAGTCCCAACGGTTTACAGATGGCCTTACCTTTCAATTTTGTAGAATCTTCCAACTTTGGATCCATCAAGTATTTTGAAATGCAGATCAAATTCGTCAAGCTCACGTTTCCTTCCCTCTGGGCTTGCTCTAAAAAACTGTCGTACGAATTAGCTGTCGATTTAAAGATCTTGAACCTGTAAAAAGACCTCGAATCTTGAGATTGCAACGGTTGCTTCAACTCCTGTGTTGTGGTCACAAGTGGGATGTTTTCGTTGCGGCAGTAAATCGTGAGTAGTTCATCCACCAACTTCTTAACCTTGTTAATGAACCATGGTGCCTTTTCCTTATTTTTTTTTTCAGGAACCAAAATGGCACCTTTATCTTTTGTCTCGTTCTCTTTAAGTTTCAACATCGTGTACAAGGTGTGCACATTTTGCATATCTTTACGGTCATTCAAGCCCATGTCCATGGTAATCGATACATTGGAATCCATTTTGTGTCCTGATAACTTAACCATCTTGTAAACGGACGCAATGCAAACTGTCGGTTGCAAGTCATCCAGTGCTGTCGTCTTATCAAAGTTAAGTAAGTTAAAAGTAAAAGATACTTTGATGCATTTCTGGTTCTTCTTTTCATCCTTGAACCTCTTAGTAAAAGGAACGTGGTTGGTGCAGTTAACTTTTATCGGGTATTTGATCGAAACTGAGGATAACCTCTTTGTAGGTATTGGAATGTAGAAACTAAACTCTTTTTCGAATACGCTTTTTGATTCAAGGGAGAACGCCAAGTGCGGAGTCATTTTGTAAACTTTCTGAGTTGTCTGCGAAATGGCCACTGATTTTATTTCTTCTTCATTGGCAAATTCTGATAGTTTGTGTATTCGAGGTCGCATCAACATGTTGAAATTATCTACTGATAGATCTTTCATCTTTCCGTATAGACCTGAAGATAGAACGGTGTTTGTACTTTCGGTAAAGATTCCAGCCCTGATCAACACACGGTGCAAGTTTCTTGGACTTATAATCATGCCGGGAAATAAGTTGGTGATCTTGTTTACCAAAACTGAATGTGGATACTCCAAGGCAAGTTTGATGAAGTTGACCAAGTCATTGAACAAAGGGTCAGTGTCCAACTCTTGAAACACCTCGTAGTGTGAACACGTAGTTAACGTCCTTTGGTATCTTTGGATCAAATAGGCAGTGGGGACCTCCATTATTGTCTGTACGGAGCTGGATACCGTGCGTGGATTGACGTAATAAGGAGAGCTTATGAATTTTGAAGGGTTTAGTAAAGTCATCGGGTGGTTGGTAATCCTTAAAAAGCGGAATCGTATTGGATCGTTGACTATTATAAGGTGAAACATGAAGTATAATGCTAGAGATGGTGCAAAACAATGCTTGCCGTTTAAATTAATGTCTATTGGATCGATCTGGAACGGGAAGTTTGACACCATTGGTACCAATTCCGTCAACTGGACCGACGTTTGTGTATCATAATTTGATATCTGATCGTATATAAGATCGAACGAGTCAGAATCAACCAACTCCTGCCGTATTTTGACGCAGTAGTTAACAAACTGGTATAACAAGTACTGGAGCTCAACTTGTTTTGTGACCGACTCGGAAACGTCTTCGAGTTCCAAAACATGTGGGTCTATAAAATCAACTAGTTTGAATGTGATGTCCTCTTGGTTTACAGTGTTGATTAGCCCGTCGATTGTGAGAACTTCAAAGTACTGTGGAGATAAATAATGAGCTTCTGGTTGTCGTACTATAATACCAGCCTGGCAACTTTTGGCACCTATAGTCTGATACTCTATAAATGATCCAGATTTCAATGGTGTGTTATCGTGCGTACTATCTATAAATTTTTCTTGACTCGATTGGCTGAAATAATCAGAGAGTTTCCAGTTTTCCAGTTCCGGGATCAGTTTCAACTTGGATTCTAGTTTGGACATGTCAAAGCTGTTGTAATATTCCAAAGTGTAGGGTATGTCTCTGTTCATGGGCTGTGTGTGAACAAGTCTTGTTGTGGAGAAAAGCGTGCAGTTGATCGACGGCGATCGGAGTCGCAGCCGGAGTCTAAGTTGGAACCGGACACAAAGACTCATCGGCAGGATATTGGCATATCTTTTATTCTTATAGAAGTGATGAAAGGGAGGTTGGCCAAACCAACATAAAAGTCATCGACAAAAACATACACTTAAAACCATCTTGGTGCATGCATTTTCCAGATTGGCATTCCCCCACCCCGCCTTCCGGATCGGGATCGCCGACGCAACTCAAGTCGATCGACCCGAAACACCACCCAACAAACCCTTGCACGCAAATATTGCCCGCCCAGCAGAAATGCAAAGAACTGACCAGCACACGACCCCTCAGAGGAAAGAAGAAAAAAAAAAAAAAACAAGCAAAAAAAAACAGCCGGGCGAAGAAAAGAGACAAAACAAAGAGGCCAAAAAAAAAGCACCAGCAAAGTCACAAGCCATATCTGTTATCATTTCCCTTGCTGAATACCTGCACCTTTTCTCAATTGTTGAACACTGATTATACTCCCTGGCATCTCCGATTTCCATACCATCTCCACTAAACTTCATCGATACTACTCTTGAACCAGGCGAGCTATTCATTCTCCCCCCGTTTTTTTCTTTTATCGTTGCATTCATCAATTCTCCTTTTTGGCCTCCTCTTGTTGTAGCTCTCTGGCACCCACACACCCATCCAAGTCAAGGCTATATATAATTGAGTCCCCATATACATATACAACTCGATCAACTAATTGTTCTGTCCAGTATATCATACGTTTAATTGACTTCCACGACAAACTCAACAGTTTCCATATATACATAAAGAGTTTGCATATTCCTAATATCCCCTGTTGTATTTATTCATCTCTGTTTTCTTCATTTTATCTTCATTTTATTTTTTATTATTATTTTGGGTCCCATCTCTTATACAGTTTGAACAAATTAAATTAAAACTTTAAAAATTCTTCACAATGGGTCAAATATTGTCACAACCAGTTACTGAAAAGAGCAGCGAAGAAGGAGGGGACAGCTTTGTCGCCTACGGTTTGTCTTGCATGCAAGGTTGGAGAATTTCCATGGAAGATTCACATTCTACCATTTTAGATCTGAACAAATTGGCCAACGAAGACTCCGAGTTGCCTCAGACCGCATTTTTCGGTGTTTATGATGGTCACGGAGGTGAAAAAGTGGCGTTGTTCACTGGTGACCATTTGCCAACGATCTTGACCGAAACTGATGCCTTCAAATCCAAAGATTATTCACAAGCTTTAAAAGACGGGTTCTTAGCTGCCGATGTTGCCATCTTGAAGGACGATGAACTATCGAAGGATCCATCAGGTTGTGCCGCCACTTCTGTCAT
Source organism: Ogataea sithepensis (assembly GCA_030564825.1). NCBI lineage: Eukaryota > Fungi > Ascomycota > Pichiomycetes > Pichiales > Pichiaceae > Ogataea > Ogataea sithepensis. Next base: position 12,926 of record JAJMAB010000133.1, on the reverse strand, counting down.
CATCACAAAGCAAAAGATCTACTGTGGTAATGCCGGTGATTCTAGAACGGTTCTGTCCGTCAACGGTGACGTAAAGCCTCTATCTTTTGATCACAAGCCTACAAATGAAGGAGAAAAGGCTAGAATTGTCGCTGCTGGTGGGTTTGTCGATTTAGGTAGAGTGAACGGAAACTTGGCTCTAAGTAGAGGTATCGGTGATTTCGAATTCAAATCTTCTCACCATTTGCCGGCAGAGGAGCAAGCCGTTACTGCATTCCCAGACGTTATAGAGCATGACGTTACACCCGATGATGAGTTTATCATTTTGGCATGTGACGGTATTTGGGATTGTTTGTCATCTCAACAGGCTGTCGATTTCGTTAGAAGAGGTATCAAGGCCAAGCAAACTTTAATTGAGATCTGTGAATCCATGATGGACACCTGTCTCGCTCCTACTTCTGGTGGATCCGGTATAGGTTGCGATAACATGTCTGTGTGTATTGTGGCACTATTGAACGGACAAACTTTAGAAGAGTGGCAGGAACAAATCGCTGCCAAAGTGTCAGATATCGAACAATATCCATCCCCTGATGAATTGTCGTTAGATTTGTACAAAGTGAACATTGAATCCAAATTCACCAACTCGAGGGATGACGAACCATCGGGATCGAGAGGTTCAGGATCTGCTAGAGCCAACGCATTACGTTCCGGTGCTGCTGTGGTGAAGTCTGCTGACGATGACGATGACGACGATACGATCGGCGGGCTCTCTGGTGCTACTCTATCTATGCAGCAGCTTTTAGCTGCCTCCAACGTTTCAACTGGGAATAACATTGTTTACTTGGATTCACGTTCGATACTGGATTCATTGGGGGTGATGAGGGACGTGATCCAAGGCAGATTATCTGAAGATGACGACGAAGACGATGATGATAAGATGGAAGAAATCCAACAGGAAGAAGACGAAGAGGAAGATGAAGAAGATGTCTCAGTTGAAGATAAAAAAGAGCCAAGTAAAGAATAAATATAAATTGATATTGATTGTGTTTTTTTTTTAATGTGTGATTTTTTTTTCTGTTTTAACGATACCGCTTTACGTTGATTGATGATGATACTTTTTTAATAGTTGCCAACACTTATTTCTTTTGTATTCTGGTTTATTCTGATTCTTCCATTTTTTTTTCTTCTTTCGTATTTTGTTGTTTGTGTTTTTTTCTCTGTTTCTTCCTTCTGCTTTCCCTTTTTTGTGTATATGTTCCATATTTTTTTTTCTATCTCTCTATTATTATTTTGTTTCTTTAATTTTTTATTATTGTTATATTTTCCACCTTCTAATCCCCCTGTTGTATTCATTTTTTTTTCTTTAATTGTTCACTACTGCTCCATCCCTTTTCTATGCTCGTTGATTGGTTTTAATTACTACATACAACTTTTGTTTTTAACCCTGCTCTCGCGTGTTATATTTATCGGATCACGACGTTGCCCCCTTTTTTTTGTTTCTAGTGATGATGTTGTTTGTTTTTTTTTACAACTAGTTTGCTTCCCTTCGATCGAGGTTAATTCCTCTTGTTTTTGATTTGTGGTCGTTTCTTTTTCTTTTGTTGTTGCAGAATTTTTGTTTTTTTTGTTTTATTTTCTTGATCCTGATCTTTTGTCATGTATACATAAATTACGACCGTTCTTTTGACACGTTACTATAACTCTTGCTCAAGTCCCTACCATTTTTTGATTTGTTAACCATTCATTCCCTTTTTAGCACCGACAATTCTGAAGTTTAGATATCCAACTTTTTATATTACTTTTGATTAATATGTCGTTCTATGTTTCATTCTATATAAACTAAAATATCTAATGTACATGAGTTTCGTCCTATTGTTTTGTTTTTTTTTTTTTGTTTTTTTACCCAAACAACTTATCTGAGTTCTCATAGCATGTATCGATCAACAATTGAGGCTCGACTCCTTTCAACTTGCACATGATCTGCGCAACGAATCCTATCAGACATGGTTCGTTCCTGCTCTTAACCAACGGTGCCAACTCTCCATTGGACAACTGGACTTTCGACAAGTTTGACGATTTGATGCACCTAAGTGGCAAGAACTCGTTCGTTGCCGGCGCGGCACCTTTTTTCTTCTTCTGATTATCTGGTGTGTCCAAGTCAACGTATTCGAAAGGGTAGAACTCGTTAGGACATCTAGTGATGTGTGTATAGGAAGCATGGGTCTTTTTAACTTCGCACCAAGGGGAATCAGTTTCGATCATTAGTTTTTGGAGTGGGATGTAAGATGCTACTTGACAATTCTCTTGAGTTTTCAAAGAGCAACCGTTGACGCTGATGTACAACTCGACGTTTGCATGTTTCAATTCTGATTCGAGTTGAAGTAAAGAGTTTAGTTCGTGTAACGTGCCGCTGAAAGAATGTACTAGGATTTTTTTGCATTTCAACTGTGGAGTGTTGGAAGTTGAAGAGAGGAACGGTCTTAGGATCGATATGAAGTCGTCGCATGCGTTTCTCATGTGTAAGAAGAGAGGAAGGTTGAATTCGGTTGCCAACTGTAGTTGGAGTTGGAAGTATTCTTTCTGTTTGTCCTTTGGTGTATGGTACAACCTGTCGTAGTCCAAACCAATCTCACCAAAAGCTCGAACGACAGGGTTGGTACGCTTCAAGTCTTGTAAGATCAACTGTCTTAGTTGGTCGATGTGGGTTTTAGGATCGGTGCCGTTGGATTCGAATTCGAGTACCGTACATGGATGCACCCCAACTGTGCAAGTCAAGGAAGGGAACAATTTTTCTTTGTTGGAGTTAAACTTGCGTGCTAGTTCGATGGTGGTTTTACTCTCTTCTAATGAGGAACCCGTCAGCATTATCTTGTCGACATGGAACAATTTTGCTTTCTCCAAGACAGATTCCAAGTCGGGTTCGTGATGTTGTGAGTCCCTATAAGAACCTTGGAACATACGGTCGGTTAGGTTGAGACCAACGTCGAAGTACCGAGGAGTCTTTGTGGTTATAGACGTTGATAATTTGAGAATCGATGATGTCATCTTATGGGTCAATGTCATTTATCCAATACAAGCAATGGGTGTTGAATGTGCTAATAAAAGATCCGATTAATGCAAAATGAGGCATCGGATCTGAATAGATCTCCAAGAAAGATGGTTGGTGTGAGGTGTGGAAAAAGAAAAAAAACGTAACGTTATCTAATTGCTTACATATACCCCGGGCGGAGAAGCGCAGAGGCGCAATGCCGCGCAGGGGGAGCGGGAAGCGAGTTGCGCCGTCGCGTGGCGAAGGAGCATCGGGAGGTTCCGACGGTGTTCGAAAATTCTTTCAGCGCTGGTTGTTAAGTTACACCCCCGAGGCATTGTTCGCTGGTGACAATGCACTTGCGAATTGATAACGATTGGTGGATCGATCGATCTCTGTTATATGAATTTTATATGACAATTTTAATATATTATAGAAGGATGAGCGAGAGTGAAGTGAAGAAATGGCTAGCTAGTAAATAAATAGGGGAAATAAATATAGGTAGGACGCAGAACATAAAGTATATGATGTATATATATATATATATATAAACATTTCAAACCATCACGGGGTTTGCACTGGTAGTAGTGTTGGTCACGATGTTCCTAAAGAGGAACTTGGTTCCCGTCTCTGAGATCCCTGCGTGCTCCACACAAGTGGTGGTGTTACTCTCCCCCACCTCATCACGAGTGTTGGCCTGTTCAGCAGCAGGATTCGTAGCGTTGATATCAACATCGTCATCATCGTTGCTCAGCAAAGAGGCGATGCTGACTTTTCTTCTGTTCTCTAGGAACTGGATCCGGTCGACGATCTCGCTGTTGGTCTTGGAGGTAAGAAATAGAATGCAAAGCTCATCGAAGGATAAATTCATCTTCGATTTGTTCAGTAATAGATAATCTTCATCTTTTGTCCACACTGTAGTTGGAGATGATGCCACTGGGGGATGTTTAGTAGTAGCTTCATGTAAAGATTTTTCATCATCGCTAAATTCATCCTCCTGCTCCTCCTCCTCCTCCTCCTCCTCATCGTCTTCTTCTTCGGATTGGCAGCTCGACGAAGAATTCGAAGAGTTGGAATCCTCGATGTACGCCGTCTTCAAGAGTGCTTCTTTCTTCTCATCAAGGTCTCTCACTATAGTCTCCTCTTTCTCCTCTTTGGCCAAAGTCATCTTTGTAGATTTGGTGGTAGTGATCACTTTCGAGACTCTGGAAGCGTTGCTGTAGTGGTTGTTGGATTTCAGTTGTCCTGATTTCAACCGTCTCCATCTAAACTGGCAGGCGTTGGACGTTCTGTTGTTGAAATGTGCGGCGATCTGTTTCCAGCCAAGTTTCATGTCTTCTTTCAAGTGTATTAGTAATTCATCGTCCTCTCTTTCCCAGGACATTGGGGACTGTTTGGAAGCGTCTGAGCTGGTGGTGTTGGTCATTATGGTGTGAAGAAAAATGAAACTTTTTTTTAAGGAAAAATGCAAGAAGGTAGAAATGGTAGCAAGGGTAGCAAGGGTATATATATATATTAATATGTGTATTAGATTTTGAAAAAAAAAGTAAAAAAAAAAAACCAGGGATTAAATGCAACGGGAAGGGAAGAAAATAAATATAAAGAAAAAAGAACTATCAACTAGATTATATATATATACATGAATTGAGATTGAGATTGTCCCGCCAGACGACGAGTAAGTATCGATGCGATGCGATGAGATGAGATAAGTGTAGCAGATCCGACAAACACCCGAAACGGGGAATTTCCAGCTGCTCGCGGAATATCCTCTCTATGTGGCTTGGAACACGCGCTCCCTGTGGCTGGTGCAGGTAGAGGGTGGATATTATTTCCCTGTTGGGAAATAACTTTTTGCAGCGGCGCGCCTCGGTCGCCAGTTCTGGAAGGTAAATTCGTAGTCGATCGGCGCGTCGCTACATGAATCATCCTCCTCCAATTTCCAAACCCCAACATGACATGACTCACCCTGTTGTTATCTGGGAGAGGATGCCATCGAGCAGGCCTTCGAAGTTGTCTGGGATCAGCACCACACCGGATTTACCGAAACTGAGATAGCTCATCTCGTTCAACCCGGACTTCAATAGTTTGGAAGCCACACCTGCCACGATACCTTTCAAGTCGATCGGCAAGTTCTTCAAGTTGATGAAAAGAGGGTAGTAGTAATCTTGCATCGACCCTAGGATGCTGGACTTGGAATAGTTCAACTTGTTCAACTCTTTTTCTTTCAAAGGAAGCAACAATCCAATCTCCTCTGTAGGAGTTCTAGTAATGGCGAAGTACGAAGGGAAGAAGTCTGTAGATGACGATGTTGTTGGTTTCTTGAGTTTTATGGTTGGTCTTTTCTCCGTGCAGTATTTGGACAAAGATTCGGCTGTTTTTTTCAACACTTGGGATGAATCACCGGATCTTGCACCTGTCAAAAGCAACTTGATCGATTTGTTCAATTCTGGTTTCACGTTGCTCGATTTGAACAGTTGGAAAGTACGATCTTCCAACTCGTCATCTAGACGGGATTCACTTTTCAAGCTCTCCTCTTCCAAGATGTTGAAAGCTTTCGTCTTCTCTTTGGATGGGATCAACACTATGTCCGAGAAGTAGTTCGATATGAAGAATAGCGATATGTCGTTCATAGAGAGTGGTTGGGTCAACTCCAAGATCTTCTTGCCGATGTTAGACCCATCGCTCAACACTTGCAATACTAAGAATTCGTCATCTAGTAGCTGTGCACCAACCAGTTCGGGCATCGTGTTGGTGATCTTCAAAGGGTTGGATAAGAACTGTTTGATTAACTTTGTGGAGCTCATTAGAGTCACTTCTTCAGGTGTGAATGCCAAGTGAAAGAACAAGCCGTCGTCTTCCACTTCGATGTTCTCAACGGAGCTCGTTGTCGATGAGGATTCGCTGGCTGATTGGTTGTCAAAATTCTCGTCGATGGAATCATTGATGGCAACGCTGTTGTGAATATTTAAAGAGTGGATAGAGTTGGAGACACGCGTTAGCTTGCCGCTGGTGTTACCCCAGTCGTCGTCTCCCTCGGTGCTCGATACGCTCTTGGAGTCGTTGTCTGTGGTGTTGGTGAATTTCGTAGCACTCTTGTGTGATTGTGTATCGTAGTCATCATCATCATCATTTGCATCATCATCTTCGTATTCAGAGAAATCGTCGACATCCTCTTCTTCGTCGTCGGTGTAGTGGCCTTCCATCTTGTCTATTAACTTGTACATGATTTGGAGTACTCCGCTTTTGAACATCCAGAAGTTCTCTCTGGGTATCGTCAAGATCGAAATCTTGGTCTTGTAGAGCTGTAATTCGTGTGCACTCAACATGATTGTGTGTATATATGTAACTGTATTTATTCAACTAAAATACAGTACCACAAGAAGCAATTGGCAAGCAAAAGGCAATTGGGTATATATGTATATATATAGGAAGAACTTTAACTGCGATGGATGATTCATAGAAAACTCAGTGACTCACACAGCCCGTAGAAAAAAAAAAAAAAAATCGCACAAATCGCACAAAAAAAAAAAAAAAACACCTGCGGTGAGTCTAATGTGTTCGGCTCTGCTATTGTTGGAGATGAGCCATCTTGCCTGCCACGCTTATCAACAATGCACGATACCAAATTTGCCTGCAATTAATATTGGATCCATGGCTTTAGCACCTTAACTCGAAGCGCTCTTGTTCTGTTCTTGTTGATTACAGTCATACTTTGTTCGAACAATAGCTGTAGATATAAAACAATTATAAATAATATACACTAAATGTCTCAGTTCTTCAGATAGAAAAAAAGAGTCAAGTAAAAAAGAAAACCTATATATAAATTCTTATAATCCTTACTCATCGTCACTGTACTCACCATCAGATCCATCATCAGCACCTGACGCCTCATCCTCCTCACCTGACGAATCTAAGCCCAGCTCGGCCGCAGCAGACTCGCTCGTATCTTCAAGAATATGAGTCACCGAAACTTCCTCCAACTCACTATCCTCTGGTGTGTCGCCAACCTGCAAAGGTGTCTTGCTCCGAGACCTCGTCAGTCTCGAGTTGAACGTCGTTCTCTTAGACGGTGACGACCTTGTTGACGGTGGCCTGCTGGTATTATTGCTATTATTATAAATACCATCCAATCCTTCACCACCATCGTCTTCGTCGTCATCTGATACGATGTACGATCTGGTTCTTGGTAACCTGCTAGGGATGGGCGTGTCCATCTCGTCGTTGTCCAGTTGTTCGATTGTTGTGATATCGTCAATAAACGGTGACTTCCTAGCTGTTTTTGTCCTCGTTGCAGTAGTCATCGTTGTAGCAGGTCTTCTTTTTGCCGCAGCACTCTTCATGACACCAGGGTAGCAGATCACCATGTCGTCAAACACGTCTGGTTCTTCGAGGTCCATCTCATCGATCGGCTCGGCCTGCTCATCGTCCAACAAAGATGTGTTGCGAGAATGGCAGATCTTTTCGATGGTCTGGTCCTCCAAGTCCCTATCGTCTTCCAAGTCGTCTTTTAAAAAATTCAGAATCAACGATATGTTGGACATCAACTGGTTACCCTTCTCATCGTACTTGAGCGGGTCTGTAGCCTCGTCTGCGTGTTGCTTTTCGGAGGTGATCACCATGGTGGAAGTGGTGTTGATACCACCTGAAGGCCCCAAGATGACCGACTTCCAAACGAGTTTGCTGGGGTCGATTTGAACGTACCCTTTGCTGTCCCATTTCGAAATCAACGCTTGGATCTTAGGCAAGTCGATCACTAGAGCGTATTCAAATTTCCGATTTCTAGAGTTGCGTCTCATGACCAACGCATCCAACTGTTCCAATCCAACAATGACATCGTTGTGGATCATCCCTGTGAGGTTCGAGATGTCGTCGATGGATACATTCAATTCGGTTGTTTCCCTTGAAAATTCGGTGGTTATGGTGACCAACGCTTTAGCAACAGCGATCTTCCAATAATTACGGTAACTCAACAAACCTAGGTCACTCAACGGTTTTTCTGGTGTGCCCACTTTGTATTCCCTTCTGGAAAGCAGGTAGCTGAAGTCGATGAGGAAAGTCCCATACCCCTTTCTTTGGTAGATGGGTAGAGTCATGATGCACGATAAATTGTAGTTGGTGCCGTTCAACTTCTCTTTGGAGAAGTACCCAACGAAATGGTAGTTGTTCTCCGTGTCCAACTCGCACAGCACGTAGAACATGAACGGCTCGACGTCGTAGTACAAAGTCTTTGAGTTCAAGAATAACTTTGCAAACAAGCATAGGTTCTGGCAGTAAACCACGTTCTTGCGTCCGTCGATTTCAAACATTGAGATTTTGTTGTTTCTGTAGATTTCGTTTCCCGGTGGGTGTTTCAAGTACTGGCATTTCAGTTCGTGCCTCTTCAAAGTGAACGAGGAATCAAAGTACTTCAAGCAGAATTCGCAGAGGTGCAACACGTATTTCGAAGAGTATTCTTGAGGGTACGGCGACTTGTACCACGTATCGATCTCATAGTTGCGGAAGTGGATGCATCGAACTTTTGAAACTGTTAACGTCTTGGCCTCGTAATCTCGTTGTGACTGTTGTTCTTCGACGGTCAATTTTTTAACTAGTGAAAGATCTCCATTGTGTAATTTCAAAGTTTCACTTTCCTTTAGGAGCCTGTTGAATCGGGTCTTCGACTCCTGTGTGGGTTGTGTGTAGTATGTGTTTGCTTGCTCAAAGGGGAAGAGTCCTCTGAAGGGTAACTCCAATTCGTCCTCGTTGACTTCTATCTTGTCGCTTGGGTTCTTGATCCGGAGTATCGTTGGTTTGGAATTGCTTGTAGGCTTCTTGTACTTAAAAGACACCCAGTACTGTGGTCTACTGGACGAACCCCCGTTAATTCTGTGCGTTCCTGTATATACCAAACCGGTATTGCCACCCAGTCCTGCCTTTGTGGTGGTTGTGATGGTGGTGGTGGTAGATCCCTTACGAGGAGACGTCCTCAGGGACCCGTTACTTTTGGTCACGATTCGAAGCTGGTCGTTGCCATCTTCATCTTTAACTTCGCTAATAGTCTGTGTCTGTTTCTGTCTTGCAAACATCTGCCTCACATTGTAATGTGTTCCCTTCATTCTGACCCGGAGGTTTCTCCTATCGGCACCACCGTTGGTGGTCGGGGCGACGCCAGGGGGAGAGGACGAGGAGGATTTCGGATAAGCGTCCATTTTGAAGGCATCCTCTTGCAGCTTGCTGTACAACTTGTTGTCCGGGATGGCCAATCGCTGGAGAACAACCCTGGACCTGTCTGTTGGGGACATCAATCGTTGTGGTGGGTGGAGGAAGCAGAAACAAGGGGAGCCGATTCCATCTGGTAGTTTATTCACCGTTTGATGTTTGTCTCAATTTGTCCTCTCAGCCAGGGAAAAAAAAAACGGTGCGCTGCCATTTCGACGCCACGGGTTTTCTGTCACTGCGTCGATCGGCGGCCGTTATCCACCTCCATGTTTTAAGTTTTAACTTCCATCTGTGGAGTGTCTCTTGATTCTTCAAAGAATACGTTAGGGAAACAACGACATATCGGTGTTGTACATAGACTGTATATCTATGTCTTTGTGGTCTCTTAGAGAGCTGTATGATATATATATATATATTTACGTCATTGACTAGAACGACTTCATGGTTAGCTACCATCGAATTGATTTTTTGGATCAACTTTTTCCTATATATATATATATGTATACTTATATATATTCAGCTTCGTATGCTTTCATTCTTTGACACATGCATGTCCCTTAGCTTCAATGGTCTCAGCGTGCCGCCAAGCTCCGGTCTGATTCCAACACCGAGCTTCCAACTTAGCAACCGTTGTCGTATCGATCTCATGCCATTCGTTTTGCCGTTGTCACTCCTATCTTCCTCTAGGTTTGTCTCGCTGTCTCGTAAAGAAATGGTAGGTGAGGGTGTACTTGGTGGTGTTGGTGTTGGTGTCCTACTCAATTTGAAGTTTTCTTGGAACATCGAATTGACTCTCACGTTCTCCTGTGGAGAAGCTGTGCCACCACCACCAGCACCACCAGTGTTGTCACTATCCTTGTTGTTAGCATCGTCTTTTTCAATCTCAGGGGATCTGCGGAACTTGTGGATGCTCGAACTCATGCTAGTTGACCTCTTCAAAAATTCTCCGTCGATGAAATCGATCGGTTTCGTGACTTGGATCAACTGGATAGGGTTGTGCCGCAGTCTTTCCAAATTCAGACACTTCTTGCTGTTTATCGGGGACAGTTTGAATTCTGTGTATTTGTAGTGTATGTATAGTAGCGAGCCTGATGAAGTTGAAAGGAGGAAGAGTATGAGGAGTAACGTGTATGTGAGCGGTGATGCGCTGTTAGGCAGCATGTTGCGTAAAACGAGCATACTTAACAGTGGGACAAGTGTGTATGAGTATGCTATGTAGTTAGATGATGCTGTGCTATTATGGGGTTGTGTGTCCTTAGGGATCAAGATCGAGGTATGTTTGTTTTTCATTTTGTGTGTGTGTGTGTGTGAGTATAGTGGTAGTGTGATGCGAAGAAAGAGAAGATCGACGGTAATGCGATACCCGTTGTCTCTCTATGTATATATAATGTACGAATGGTTTTTGTTTTTTTAAGAGTAGCAATTAGCAAAGAGGTGAGACAATTGAAGTCAACTGATCTTTCACAATTCGGTGGAGAGGATGGATGGTGCAGATGGGGAAAAGACAGGGATCGATCTATGTGAAATTCGAGATTTTGTGGAGAAAGGGGTAAACAAAAGCAAAGAGCGAGGGTCCTGAGACCTGTTGTATGGTAGGTGGGAGAAGAGACCAAAAAATGGGGAAGTGACACGTCGACTCCGTGTATAGGGTAGCAATTGATGCAGCGAGCAGTGATGAAAGAGCAGAGTACCACAAGAGAAAGAATACCAGTTTGTAGTTGCAGAGACGAAAATAAGAAACTCGAAGAAGATCGCCGAGATCTCGCGGTGCGTTTTCTTTTTTTTTTTCTTTTTCCTGTTTTCTGTGCCGATTTTTCTGTCTCGTGACGAAATTACTGAATTTGTTTATATATCTATTTATTTACCCGGGTCTTTTCACATTCATCATATACTTATAATTGATTAAACTCTGTTTTTTTTTTTTGTTTTTTTTAAAAGTCATTACTAACAAATATCGTATATGTAGACTTCTTACAAGTCACCTGGAACAGGATACTGGGACACGAAGGCCCTCACCTCCTCGGCCAACTTCTTCACCTTCTCGTCCTCGGAAGCCAACTTCTTGAAGTTGGCCAACTTTTGAGCAGCAGTCTCACCTTGTTCTTTGGCCTTGATGTCGATGGTCAACTGCACGGCATCGTCGATGAATTGGGCCACTTTTTCGAACTCATCAGCCATGAAACCTCTGGTGGTCATGGCTGGAGTGCCGACTCTCAAACCGGATGGGAACAAAGCGGAAACGTCACCAGGAACGGTATTCTTGTTGGCTGCAATATTGGCTCTTTCCAAGACGGCTTCGGCTCTAGCACCGTCGATCTTCTTGGACTTCAAGTTGATCAAGATCAAGTGGGTGTCGGTACCGTCGGAGACCAAGTCGAAGCCTCTCTTCTTGAGGGAGTCTGCAAACGAGGCAGCGTTGGAGACAACGTCCGATTGGTACTGTTTGTATTCAGGGGTGGTTGTTTGTTTCAAAGCAACCGACAAGGCAGAGATGGTGTGGTTGTGTGGACCACCTTGGTGTGCAGGGAAGACTGAAAAGTTGATTTTTTTCTCCAATTCGTATGGAATCTCTTTACCCTTCTTGGTGACCTTTCTGATACCCTTTCTGAAGAAGATCATGGCACCTCTTGGACCTCTCAAAGACTTGTGGGTGGTGGTGGTGACAATGTCGGAGTATGGGAATGGAGATTCGGTGACTTGAGCAGCAACCAAACCGGAGATGTGTGCCATATCGGACATCAAGTAAGCACCAACTTTGTCAGCAATGGCTCTCATTCTTGGGTAGTCAATAGTTCTGGCGTAAGCAGAGGCACCGGCAACGATAACTTTAGGTCTGAACAAGACTGCAGTTTTTTCCAACATGTCGTAATCGATCAAACCGGTTTTTTCGTCCAATCTGTAAGGCATGGTTTGGAAGTATTTGGAGATGTAGGAGATCTTTGTCGATGGGGTTTGGTAACCGTGAGACAAGTGACCACCGTGAGGCAAGTCAAGACCCATCAATCTGTCACCAACTTCCATGACAGCAGAGTAAGCGTACAAGTTGGCTGGTGCACCGGATAATGGTTGCACGTTGACACCCCATTGGGCAGGATCCAACTGGAAGGCTTCTAAAGCTCTCTTTTGGCACAAGGATTCGGCCATGTCGATGAATTCGTTACCACCGTAGTAACGTTCGCCAGGATAACCTTCGGAGTACTTGTTTTGCATCTCAGAACCCAATAGATCCATCACCGCTTTGGAGGTGAAGTTTTCCGAAGGGATCAAAGTGATGGAGTTTTTTTGTCTTGCCTTTTCTAGTTGCAAGATGTCGTACATTTCAGGGTCGATTTCTTTGACGTTCTTGGACATCAAGGCCTGTGCCTGTGTGGAGATGGCATAGGAGCGCTGTATGGCAGGTTATATTTGATGTTAGTATACAATACACGGAGAAGTCAACAACAAGAAGAAGAATGGTGATGGGAGTAGGAGGAAGAGGGAGAGAGAGAGACGTACCTTGAATTGGGCCAAGACTCTGGCTGGGGAAGATGAGGCACGTAGAGCTCTGTTGAACATGGCGGTAAGGGTGATGCAATGGGGAATGGGAAGGGGAAGGAGATACAGCGACAAGAAGAGACGGGAGTGCATGGAGTCACCGATTTAAACGGTGGAAACAGGAAAAAGTTGGAGAAAAAAAAAAGAAAAAAAAAAATAGGTGGAAATCTGGTGCGAGGTGTGGATC